>JAOEHQ010046858.1:0-22160 GCA_025447715.1 Asclepias incarnata
ATGTTTACTATTT
This sequence comes from Asclepias incarnata, assembly GCA_025447715.1. Taxonomy (NCBI): domain Eukaryota; kingdom Viridiplantae; phylum Streptophyta; class Magnoliopsida; order Gentianales; family Apocynaceae; genus Asclepias; species Asclepias incarnata. The sequence goes on from JAOEHQ010046858.1 coordinate 14, forward strand.
GTTAACAATAAACTATATAACATTTGTCTAGAATACATTTTACCCGAACATAAATAACCAACAACAAATATTTGTTATTGTTGTATTAAAATATATGATAACATCTTTACAGCAATTGTTTGAGAATGTATAAACTTGTTTATCATTAAATAATCTAATCATGAAAACCAACATATAAATATCTCTTATTATTTAACGCGAATCATAACATGACAACCACAGTGAAAATAACAACGTATAAAGTATTTGCTATTATTTAACACGTGGTATCCAAATAACCATAAAGATGACGTTAATTACAGAAGCGACATGGATGAACAATGTTAAACGAATAATAATATAGCAGTCACAGTATAATAACAACATATCTGCTATTTGTTTGACACGTGATATCAAAATATTAATCATAACATGACAATCACACAAAAAATAACAACGTATAAAGTATCCGCTATTATTTAACACGTGGTATTCAAATAACCATAAAGATGACGTTAATTACAAAAATGACATGGATGAACAGTGTTAAACAAATAATAATATACGAGCCACATTAAAATAACAACATATTTGCTATTTATTTAATAGAAATTAGTACAACGGAAGTATATGAAAAATTAAATGCGGTAAACAAAAATAAGACAAAGGTTACATGGAACAAATATTGTCCCATTCACGTGCTGGGTAACCGTAAAATGAAAAATATTATAATAACTCCAAAACGAAAAATGAAAAAAAATAGATATTATAATTAATAAATCGAAAAAAAGAATATATTATAATAAGTTCAATTACACGAAAAATGATGTACCTAAATTATATATATATATATATATATATATTATATAGGGGTTGGTTATTGTAAAACAAGTATTAAAGTAAAACAAATAAGATCAGATCTTGACCATTGATCATGATAAAACTGATGCACGAAGATTCATAGAGCACACACAGTGGCGGATCTAGAAAATTGAGTGGCAGGGGGCAAAAAAATAACTGCTACAAAAACAATACAAAGACATGTCACAAAAAATCACTAGCAATAAGACAACGTATCTATACAAAACCGCTACAATAAGAAAAAACTCCAAAATGGGGTAAAATATTTTTTTTTAATGAGGTAAAATTTTTATTAAAGAAGTATTAAATAAGAGTTATTTATAGAAATTCGAAAGGCTAAAAAAAATGTATTGAAAAATATATATTTATTTAAGAAAATTTTCTACTTAAAAATTAAAATAGAATAAACCTTCCATGAAGTCCTATACTAACACCAATGAAAAGAAAAGAAATATGTGGAACACAACAACACTATGAGGCTATGAAACGAAATATAAAGAAAATGAGAAACAATATATACAAGGGTACTATATAGGTATTAAACTTGAAGGCTTTAGTACTAGGGAACACTAAATTTGGAAAGAGGGCATCTAAGGTAAAGGCTAATGCAAAGACTAATTTTTCATACAAAAGTACAGTAAATATTTGTGATTGTCAGGGAACCATAGAGGGCACTTGCCCCCACACTTAAACCTGTAGATCCGCCCCTACCGAGCCCCCTTTAACATGAATTCCTGGTTCCGCCTCTGGTTGTGATGTTATGTATATTTTTTAAATTGATTAGTTATTATTTAAATAAAATTGTTACCACTACGCTAATATACAATTAGCCATTTGAAATTTGAAAACAATAAAGAAAATAGGCTAGTACAATTGTACACCATCTTTTAATAAACAATTGAGTAGTCTACCAAATTAGCTAGTACACCCGTCCCCGTCAGTCTGTGGACCCTGTGGTGGAGGTATTTTCTTTCCATTTTCAGCAATAGACCATGCCCAATACAAGTCGGATCACCACTTCTCCAAAAGCAAAATGTGTTGGGCCATTGGAGATAGGGTTGTCAATCGGGTCGACTCACGTCGGGTTGACGGGGTTGTAAGTTGAAAATTTCTGACCCTAACCCGACCCATTAAAAGTTTCGGGTCAGAAATCTTAACCCGGACCCGACCCGCATCGTGTTGGCGGATTGACGGGTTGACCTGATTAATGCATATGAAATATATATCTGTTTTTTGTTTGCTAGATAACATATGAAATATATACCTGATGAATACATATGAAATATATACTTGTTATTTGTTTGCTAGATAACAGGCAAAACCCAGTCACAAGCCCAACACCCAACATTTTTTACTCTTCTTTATTTGGCCTGGAACGAAACATAAGAATATTATTAAAAATAACTAGCATGGTATCCGGGCAATGCGGCGGTGTGGTGGTGGTGGCGGCGGTGTGGTGGTGACGGCGGCGGTGTGGTTATTAAAGGTAATTGATGTAAAAAGGGTAGTGTAATTATTTTAGGAGTTGGGGTATCTATGTTGTAAATTATTTCATTAAGGGTATTATACATATTTTAAGTGGAGATGTTTAAATTAGTGAATAAAAAAATGATGATTAATTAATTCATTAAGGGTAGAATGACCATTTTTAAGTTTGGATCTAAGATTTTCTCTGGAACATTGGATCGTCGATCGGCCATTTTTTGTAGAAACGAGTTTGGTGAATCTTTTTCGTGGTTGAATTGGTGGGTTTTTTGTGAATTTAATTCAGCTGGGTCCCACGGATGGCGCCAATTGATTGAACACCAAACCGCGTTTATGCTAAAAATGGGATTTAAGGGTGTTTATGATTTCGTTGGCGGTTCCCCGAAGGTAAGCAACTGCTTATACGCCAATTTTGAGGTGTTGTGTTGTTTTCCGGCTATTATCATGATGCCGAGTGTTGATAGGGTTTTTCCCCTTATATAGGATATTCTAATTATGGGATAAGTCTTATTTTAATTAAAACGTATCAAGATAGTATCATGCCTCTATTTAGGATAATCATTAAACCCGATCTTATAGACCTTTTCTTGCGGGATACACTTATGGGAGGTTATCATATCCTTTCCTTATGGTGGGCTTCGTAGCGAGTCTTCGTTCATGAGTTCCTTCGTACGCACGGAGGGGTATATCATCAATACCCAAGTCATAAAAACCTCAAATTCATCATCTTTTTCAATTATCTGCTTAAAATCCACTAATAATTTTGGAGCATGACAACCACACCTTCACTTTTTCCTTTATATATATGTATATATATGTGTATATATATATAATTAAATAAATAGGGGTTAAGTGAGTTCCAAGTGAAATGACTGCTAGGTAAGCAATAACCGGCTCCACATCATGCCTCAGCCGGTACGGTCCCACAAAAGATGTTTTTGCCTGTTTCGTAGCTCACAATAGAGATTTTTTTAGTATGGTCTCAATACAGGTTTTTTGAACAAGTTGGGATACTTTCCAATCAATTAACCCATGTATATAATAAGGGATTTGCTATTTCCAAAATGACCGTATAATAAATACTGCATACTGTACAAATATTTTAAGCACAAAAGTGATGAAAATAGCTTGTGGGCCGGTGGAAATAGAAAGGCTGATATATAATCCTTCTATAATAACATAACAAAATTACGTATGTCATTTGAACATTACATCATCACCTAAATAAAACTGCCGATCTTTTCTTATTCTGTTAAAAATAAATAAATAAATAACTCGAGGACGATTATTTGCATAAGTGGTTCAGACATATATTATTTAAAGATTATTAGTATAAGTTTAGCAAAAAAAATATTTTTAACATAGCAATAATTACATGCACATGTGAGTAAATGCAGTGGCGGAGCCAGAAAATATTTTTGGGGTTCACAATTTTTAGAATATAAAAAATTAGGGGTGCACACGTTAAAAAACCTACAATTTTACACTAAACCTCTAAAAAAATACACTAAACCTCTAAAAAAATTTTGAAATTGGGGGGTGCATTTGAACCCCTATAATGTAAGTACCTCCACCCCTGAGTAAATGAACAATGTTTTAAAAATCGGACCGAATACTGAACCGGTCTCACAAAATTTCACCGGTCGGATCGGATTTTTGTAAAAATATACATTTTTCCAAATAAAATAAGTAATACCATAAGATTCTTAATTTAACACAACAAAATTTAAACACAATACTAATTATTCAACAAACCATATCATCAAATTATCCAAATTCTTGCACAAATCATAACAAACATCAATTATCCATAACCAACCAAATTCTAGCACAAAAGACATCATCTTAACAAATTCTGATATAAGTTTAAACACATTAAATTCACACTGCTGCTATTTGTCTATTTATATCTCACATATACGGTCCACTATTCCATGCCCCTTTTTGTTCCCATTGAATGAATTAAGCTCAATTATCAAAAATGGCCGGAATTCATCTTTCTCTCTTTAAGGCAAGTAGTAGCCGTCCGTCCACCTTACCGGCACCATCGGCTTACCGTGGAGCCACCACCATCAACGACGTGGCCCAAAACCTATCTTACTGGGATTCCATTCATTTAGAAATTGACTCCCACTTGAAAAAAGCCCTCCCAATCCGTGAGCCCATGTCCGTCTTTGAGCCATTGCACCACTTGACATTTGCGCCACCAAGAACTAGTGCATCAGCCTTGTGTGTTGCCGCCTGTGAACTAGTAGGCGGCAACCGGGAAGATGCTATAGTTGCAGCATCAACAATTCACCTAATGCATGCTGCTATATACACCCATGATCATCTATTGTTAAGTGATCAGGAGGTCTATTCCAAACATGTAATCCCTCACAAGTTTAGCTCAAATATCGAGCTTCTCATTAGTGATGGGATGTTACCCTTTGGGATGGAGCTATTGGCCGGATCTATGGACCCAGCCATTAATAATGCTGACAAGATACTAAAGGTGATTGTAGAGATCACCCAAGCCATTGGCGCCCAAGGGATGCTGGTTAACAATAAAGATTTTGAGGTGAAATTTGACCGATCGAATGGTCAACGATCACGACAGCTCCACGGATGTGGTGCCGCCTGTGGAGCCATTTTAGGAGGTGGGAGTGAGGAGGAGGTTGAAAGGTTGAAAAGATATGGAGTCTATGCCGGGAAACTAATCGGATTGTTGAATGAAATGGGTATAGATGAAGGGGTAAAAATGGATTTAGCTGAAAAATGGAGGGCTTTGGCTCTTAAGGAGTTAGAATATTTCGATAGTAACAAGATTGAAAAAATTTCTCCCTTCGTAACAGTCTAACTATTTCTGATTTTAGTAACGAAATAATAGTAAATGTATTATGTGATATCCATTTTGCATGATATATGATTATGACATGCGACTGGACACATGAAACATAAGGTTAGGCTGATGGGAATCGGGGTGGAGCACCATGCCCTTTGTCAGCATTTAACTTTCTTTTTTTTTTTTTTCAATTTACATTTATATTATTATTATATATGTGTGTGTGTAGCAGTCAAAAGGACACCTCCGTTCCTTTGGTAACGTGACACATTTTTCAATGGGGGTGGACCTGCAAAAAAGTACAAAAAAGGTACCAAAAGGTGGGTTGGCACGCCCCCATTCCCATTGGTCTTAGCGACAAGTATATTGCATTAATTAGAAATGGATCTAACTTGTTTGAGGGATATGAATTCCAGCATTTCTATTTCCACATCTCCTTTATCTATTTCCACTTTTTTTTATGCATTAAATACTTGTACGGTATGCAGTATTTGTTGTACGTTGATTTGTCTCATGTGGTGGAAATAGCACTACCGATTCCAAAACATATAGTGAAAGTGGTTAATGCTAAGAGTACCCGGAGTGTAGCTAGCTCGATCACGGTGGGATAACTACGCACCGGATCATGGTGTGATCGACATCATGGTAAACGTATAACAAAAAATGTCGTCGTTTTTTTGGTTTTCAAACACGCAGGAGCGGAGTCAGGCAGGGGCGACTCAACATAATTAAAGGCCTAAATCGAGTTTTATTACCGGGGCTTTTCGACTAATAAAATTATTCATATTTTATGCCGAGTTTAATTTTTCAGTTTTATTAGATGCAAAATTTTTATTTAATTTTTAATACTAGTTTAGAATGATAACTCACTTTTAATCAATAAAATTGTCACTTCACTTAATCTTTTATGTGACGTTTTTGATCATATATAATATTTCTTATAATTTTAGCTTTGAAAAACTTGTTTTTGCTGAAGCAATTGTCACCCCTTTAATAATATACTTTGTAAGTATCAAATCTGTTTAAGTATATAAATTTTTTTGCTTATAAAGTTTTACTAATAGCATTAACCGCAAATACGTCATTTCAAATGATCATTCTTAACAAAAAAAAAGTCATTTAACATTTTACAACTTTCCCAACGTGTTTGTGATAATTGATTTTACGGTTAGGTATTGTGTCCATGTCTTCAACCAATTAATTGTTTCCAACTTTATTTTTTCACGTATATTTACATGTAATTGAATATTTTCATATATCAATCGATACATGATCTAGTGGTTCTTACTTCTTTTCTTTTTTTTTTTTCCAGTTTTTCTAATTCATGTTTGTACCTAATCCTATGTATAATTATAAAACTATGAGGCCTTCAAAAACTTGGGGCCTAAAGCCTATGCTTCACTTACTTTACCCTTAAGCCACTGCTGGAGTCAGGATGTAAACTTTAGGGGGCCGACTCCGTTCCATAATGATAATTTTATATTCAAAAATAATAAGCAGACATATAATAAAAAAGAAGAGAATTAAACCACTAAAACTATTATTGATCGCTGATGGTATGATTAGGAGGGGCCGGCAAAAGAAACATTATGTGGATTTGAAATATTAGTTAGCATAAGTTTACATAGAAAGTTAGGATAGTAGGAGATTGATCAGTACCCTCTAATCACCCTACTAGCTCCATCCCTGCAAACAGGTACTTGTTTTAATTTGTAAACAAAAAAGCAAATGCTCCAACATCTATAAACAACTACTTCTGCTTTTTTTTAAAAACCTTTTACTCTTCTTAATCAATCTTCAAACACACTTACATAATTAAAACTAGCTTCCAAAACATCAAACCAATTATTTTTCCTTTCATATCGTTACAAATATTTCTTATTCTCAACTTCTTCATCTTCGTTGGATGACGAGACACTTTTACAGATTCTTGGTAAGCGAGGTGAGTACGTTTATGAAATGTCGAGTGCCAGAGAAGAATATGAAGATGAAACTGAAAGTTTGCGTCGTAATAGACAATTAGACACGTTTGGAAGTACATGGCAAATTAGAGACGGGCCGGGAATTTGCAAAATGAACATTCCATTAACAATATTGATAAGAAATCCAATGAATATTTTCAAGGCTGTCTCAAATTTGTTGAAGGCCGGACTATTAATTGCGCAACAACTTTCTTTAAGTTTTAGCAAAATAACAAATTTGTTTAATCTAAATGGATAATTAATGATGAACAAAAAACAAGATATGTAATATAACAAGATCACATTAAATCATCAACACACCAATAACACAAATCCAGTAATATAAGGTTCTCAACAAGTCTTTGGCAATACAGATATACGAAGAATACAAATAACTTTAAAACATAGAAATAACAATTTGAGGAATAACAATTAACTTACATCATCAATGAACTAAATTAGGGCAAAAACTAAATTAATTGCTAAATTAAATTCAACCAATCGTATGGTGGTGGGCAGTGGGCTCGACTTGGCCAAAAGATGGTGGCTAGCCGGAGGTCAGTGCTGGTGGAGTGCGGGGGTCAATGGTCGTGGAGTGGTGGGTGTGGTAACTGTTAACCGTGAAGTGAGCTTTTTCTTCTTCTTTTTTTTTTTTTTTTTGCTGGAAACGCAGGGAATTAGGGAACGGAAAAGGCTAATACAAATGGACTATTAAAAGGGCTAAGTGGATTATGGGCTATAAAAATAAAAAAGATAAATTTTAATGGACTGTTAAACTTATTAAAATATCAAAAATTTTAAGAAAAATAATTGGATGGGGCCGACTTAATAAATATAAATTTTTTCGAACGAAATACGGATAAAATAACACTACTAAGCGAAAAAAACAGGGGTGCCATGGGCCCCAACATAAAAACTCCCCTGTTTATACCGCTACTTTGGTTTACTGTGATAATATTAAGGCGATATACATCTCTGCCAATCCGATGCAACACCAAAGCACCAACCATATTGAGATCCATATTCATTTTGTTCGGGATTAGGTTGCTACTCGACAGATACGTGTTTTCTATGTCCCATCTTGCTACCAATATGAAGACATCTTCACCAAAGGTTTCCCAGCCCCTCTATTCTTCAACTTTTGTTCCAATTCGAGCGTTCGAAGACCTCCCGTTCGAACTGTAGGGGGATGTTAATATACTAATATAAGTATTTAACAAAATGTATTTATTTGTTATTTGAGTTATATTTCTTTGGGTTTTGATTATATAGGCCAAACCCACGACCCATTAACATCTATTATTTCCAAGTAATATAATAAAATGATTCAACGGCTCAGTCATAACCTCCGACAAATCCTACATCAATTTAAACCCCACTTATCTATCAGTATATCATTGTTACCATAACTATCTATTTCCATCATCATTACTATTTTTAGATTTAATAAAAATATAAATAAGTTTACAATTCAGTCATTTGAAATTTTATTTTTATTCTGACAACCCAAAAATAAATATTAATTATTAAAAAATAGATACATATCTCTTAAAAAAATTTACCTTATACCAAACACATAAAATTCTAACCACTCAAATGTTCCGCTTGATTTTATAGTAGCATGTATAATAATAAATCAAATTTAATTAAACATTTATCTTATATAAAAACATAAACCGCAACATATTGTTATTATATATAATATAAAACTAAAACATATTTATTCTAATCCATATGACATATTAAATTAATTAGTAAATATTAATAATAATAATCTATCTATGTTTCTAACTTATAATTTAATATTATTTATTCTTTAATTATTTATCTATCTATTAACCTAACTAAACATGGTTAAAAATTTTAGAACGACACGAACCATATTTCACCATCATCACTATACATTAGAGTGATATCATTACCAATATATAAAGTAATATTAAATCTTGACTAATACTTTTATGTAGGGTGACCAAAAAACCAAAAAATCATAAAAAACTGAAAAAACCAAACCGAAATAACCAACGGTTTTTTGGTTTTAATTTTCTGAAAACCGAAAGTTTCGGTTTGGTTTCGGTTTCATATGGAAAACTGATTCATAAAAACCGAACCGAACCAAAAATATATATTGTTTAATTTTATTTTATATTTATATCATTTTACGAGTATTACTTATGCTTAGCAGATATGTGAATATATTTGTATTTTGAGTGTATAAAACAATATCAAGTATATGTTTTAGATGAAATATACAACAAGATATATTTATTTTGATAAATTTTATATTCAATCAATGCATAGAAAATATATATAGTTATATATGAAGTTTGTTAATTAGAAACCTATATATGAAATTTGTTCAACTTATTTTAATGGATTTATTATCATTGTTGTAGTTATTATGTTACTGATATTGTTTGAAAATTTTTTGTAAGTTGTAGTACTAGAGCATAAACTTTAAACGTTTCTAGCCCAAATTGTCCCAAACCCACAAGTGGTTAAAAACCGACTAAAAACCAAAAACCAAATTGAAATAGGTCCAAACCGAAAAAACCGAACCATTTAAAACCGAAAACCATTGGTTTTAGTTTTCAAAAACCGAATTGTTTAGGTTTGTTTTTCGGTTTTAGCCAAAAACCAATCCAAACCGAACCGTACTCACCCCTACTTTTATGTTACATGTCGATCTCTCACTACTAGGCTACCATTGGAGAGACCAAATGTATATGATGAAACATGTTCAAATTTTATTTTCTTTACACAAAAAATCAATCATACGGTATATATAATCAATCCGTACATTGGGTATGGGTAGTATAGTAATATTTGTTTATTATTACTAACACCTAAAGTTAAAATTATCTATTTTTTGAATAACAGTCAGGAGTACGTTCAGATATTACTTTATAAATATGGTACTTTTTTTTTAATGACCAACTAACAGAATCGATTAGGTATTTTGTACGGAGTGTTCCGTTGGCAAAAGGTCGCCATTTAATTGCCCAATCTAGCCGTACGAAGTCCTTAGACGTCTCAAATTACTCCAGATGCGGAGAAAGCCCAATAACCTATTCGTTTGTAAACATATCAATAAATTATTAAAATTATTAGTAAAACCCGGTTGACTCGAGTATCGTATCTCGGTCTCCAAGAGACATAAATACGTATAACTAATTACAAAATTTAAAGTCTTTTCACGCATGTTTAACTAGTTACAAAATTTAAAGTCTTTTCATGCATGTCAGCATGTAACACACCTTTCTCATTTATCTTTTAAAATTGTTATCTGTCAATATGTGTGGTCACTTGTCCACAAATCAATCACTTTGTCCAGCAAAACCAAACACATTTTTTACAACATAAATTCCAAAAACCAGAAAACACTGCTTGATTTAGTTGTACGCACAGAAAAAATACGTCTCCTATTTATATATCATGCCAATAGACCACTTCTATGCATATTATACATTTTTCACTGCTTCATATATATAGTCTTATCAACAATGGCCGGAATTCATCTAGCAAATATCAGCCGTCCATCCAGCTCAACGGCACTCTCAGCTTACCGGAGATCTACGATGGTTGCCGATGTGGCGCAAAACCTATCATACTTGGATTCCATCCATTCCGATATCGACTCCTACTTGAAAAAAGCGATCCCAATCCGTGAACCCTTTTCGGTTTTCGAACCAATGCACCACTTGACATTTGCTCCACCTAAAACAACAACATCCGCTCTCTGTGTCGCCGCTTGTGAGCTTGTTGGCGGCAACAGAGAAGATGCCATTGTGGCGGCGTCAGCAATTCACTTGATGCATGCAGCCATGTATGCCCATGAACATCTCTTGATAAGGGGACGAGCTGGATCTAAAGACATAATCCCACATTCCCACACAAGTTTGGCCCAAACATCGAGCTTCTCACTGGTGATGGGATTCTGCCTTTTGGAATTGAGTTACTTGCTGGGTCTGGAAACCCAGCAAAAGTAACAACTCTGAAAAGATATTACGGGTGATCATAGAAATTACCCGTGCTGTGGGTGCTGAAGGCATGATCGACAATCAAGAAAATGACCTGTTGATTGGACGACCATCCCGACAGCTCCACGGGTGTGGGGCGACGTGTGGAGCCATATTAGGAGGTGGGAACGATGAAGAGATTGAACGGTTGAAAAGATATGGGGTCTATATAGGAAAGATTCAAGGATTATTATTAAGTGAAATGGAAAGGAATGAAGGGATTAAAGTGGAATTGGTAGATAAATTGAGGGTTTTGGCATTACAAGAGTTGGAACACTTTGATAGTAAAAAAGTTGAACAAATTTCCAGCATTATTATGGGAGTCTAAAATTTACCCGTGACCACTAACCCCAGCACGGGTAATTTGAACAAATTTCCAGCTTTATGGTGAATGGTTGTGAATTATTTGAAGGCATTAATTGTTGTGCCTTCCTATTTCCACCATGTTGAAAGCTATTTCCATCCCTTTGAAGCTTAAAACACTTATACAGTATGCAGTATGTGTTGTACGGTCCTTTATCTTTTGTGGTGGAAATAGCAACAACCTAATTATTTGCTACTTTGCTTTATGTTATGCATGAAATCTGTGTTATTATATTGCTTTTGTTGGGGAACATGTATCACATGATTAATTGTGAATGTACATGGGCCATAGATATTTTACAATTCTAGTCATATATTCTAAAAGTCAATATATATTCGCTATGTATTTATTTGTAGTATCTATTTTCACCTCTTTTTTTCATATGAGTTTTGATAGAGATGCCTAATAAATAGGCCTACAAAGGGACCTAATCAATACATTATGTCCAATTTACTGTTTTTGTTTTTGTTTTTTATATCTCTTTGACAAACATGATACGAGTACTTCCTTGAGTTCCTTCCCTCCGCCACAAACTCCGCCTCTTTCACTTCACCATTGTCGCCGCCGATCACGTCACACCCTCTCCTCCGCTACCCACCACCACACTCAACCCCATAACACCAATAAACGCCACCCATATCCTCTACTAACAACGAGACTCATCGGAATCAAGACTTCGCAAATCTCTCTCAAATTGCAACTTCCATCTCATCCGTGAATTTTTGCTTCGAATTGCCACAAATTCCCAATATTCATGGAAACCCATTTACAAATTTTACACATTTACACAAACCTAGAACTTTAATCACACACCCACGGTTATATGAATGTTGGAATGGAATAAAAGTTTACCTTTCGCTTTGTTTCGTTTATTTCTCGCTGTTACAAATTTCGTCTCGTTTCGTTTCGTTTCATCACACACCCACCGTTTTAGTAAATGCCAAATGGTATTCTTAATGAAATTGTAATCAATAAAATCAAGTCTGCATTTAAACCTTAACAAAACAAATGTGTATGTGGCCAAACTTAACAGTTTCTTTGGAGAAAACAGAAATGTTAGAATCGATCGAAGTAGCAGATATGATGGTAACTGCAAGATCAATGGTCTTATGAAAAAGAAGAGAGAGAAAAATTAACCAAATTGTTATTTACTTTTATTTTTTAACGGAAATTGTTATTTACTCAATTATAAATCAAGGGTATAATAGGAATAATATAAGATATTAACTAGGCTTGACAGATGTCATTACTTAAGTGGTTAGGTTAATTTTTAGGCTTTTTATTTAGGTCTCTTAATCATTTTTGTTTTTTCAATTCTTTTTCTTTTTTTTTTGAACTGTCAATTCTTTTTTTTTCAATTCTTTTTTTCAATTCTTATTATGCTACTAGGACAAAAGTTTTATAGTCTTATTTTCTATGAAAAAGTTCTAAATTTATCGAATCATTTTTTTTTAAACCTTGATATGATTAATTATTAAATTTCCTTTTTTAAGAAAAAGGTTATATTGTTACACGCAAGCTACATAATAAAAAGTTATAACAAAATTAAAACATGATCGAGATACTAAACTTTTTTCTTCACGTGTATTAAGTTTTAAAATTTTAAGTACATCAAAATTATCAATGTATCCTTAAACATAAATAAGAATTAACTAAATAAATTATAATTCAATAAATGTTAACTCACAAAATAAAACACAAACTTTTTTTTCCCTAAATAATGCAAGTACAATCATGTCACATATATCATAAATTTTTCAACTAACTAAATAAATTTAATTTATAATTTTGTTTAACAAAATATTCACATTTAAAAACATTTAGATACACATTTAGATTGTAATAAAGAATATAAAATAAGGATAACTATATTTTATTGTTAACTACTGAAATAATATACTAATATCTATTATCACTATCTTAACTACCGTGCATAGCACGGATACTCTTGTTTACATACCTGATGGTGGACCTATCGAGTTGAGAAGTTGGATCGACTCAATCTCTTGTTTACCAATGCATAGGAAACTCCTAAATGGCGTATTGGCGGTTTGGTGGTGAGGTATTTGGAAGCACAGAAATAAGGTGACATTCTCCATGGAACGTGATAGTATGTAGATGCAATAAGTTTGGTTTTTCATGGCTTCTATAGTATGTTAGTCCTTCATATTTGATGTAAACTTTATTTCTTCGATAGCTTGCTGGAGAGTTTTATTTTAATAAAATTGTTGCTATTAAAGAAAAAGCACACATACTCTTCCTAGTTGCTTATAAAAAGTGTAGATTTAGCATATAAATTTTTACATCTTTTTAAAGCAAAACGTATCATTATAAAAAGATAAAAATATATCTTTCAACTATATATACAAAAGTGCGGATAAATTCAAAGATCTTGATTTTAAGTATGCCAGGCATCCAAAAATATACCTTCTAAAAATCGCTTTAGATCATTTTTGTCACGCAACATTTTTTATTTTGTATTTTCAAGAACGACACAAAAATTCATAATTTGGTCAACTATATGAAAAGTTAATTAACTGATAACATTAGTAAAAGTAGTTATATATCAGGGGAACACATATACATTTTTATACCATCATTCTTAATCGATGTTTCAATACAATACTATGTTAGGCATAATTTTATTCACATACACATCATAGATACATATATTATACTAGGTTAAAACCCGTGCGATGCACGGTTTTATAAAATTTGTATAATTATGCATGGTTACGATATTAGTAATTTTGGATTTAAAAAAAAAATAAGATAGCAAATGTATTAAACTAACAAATAAATGTATTAAAAATTATCGAAAAAAAGGAAAAAATGCTTTAAGGAAATTAGAAAATTATAGATACAGAAAAATACTATTGCCAAGAACTAACAAATGTATTAAACTAACAAATAAATGTATTAAACTAACAATTAACAAATGTATTATAGAGATTTTTTTCAATTTATGATTTTCAAATGCGTATAGGTTGATGTATATACCAAAAATAATTATCATAAATTCCAAAAAAAATTCCTTCAAACTAAACCCGGATTTAATGAGATGACTACTATATTACTAAATTGATGGAAGAATTCAAATATGGTAACATATATCCTTTAAACTTAGCTGACCTTTTTTAAGAAAAAATTGAATTTAAACTATTATATTATATTTACAACCTATACAATTAAATCACACGGTTTAGTTTCTTTAACATGGAAAATCCATCGTGATTTTTTTTATTTAATATATTTATGTTATGGTGTGTAAAAATCTTACAACATGTTATAGTTGGTTGAGTGGGCTAAATGGTTAACTTTTATATGCACGACGCAGGTTCAAATCTTGCTATACACATCTTTTTTTTTTCTTCTAATTTTAGTTAAAGGATTATTCTTAGTTATTGTTGCTATTGTAACATATGCCATGTAAGGGATGACATGGATACTCTCACTGAATGCCACGTATGACTAATATACTCTCAATGAGACACATAAGCGATGATGTGGATAGCGATGATGTGGATAGGTTTAGTGAGTGTCACGTAAGACTCACCTATCCTCACTTATAGGTATATAAGTAAGATAGTAAGATTATATCTGACTATATCTATATTCCTTTTATAATAATATTAAACCCATTATTATATTATTAAGGACTTAAGGTCTTTCAAAACACCTCATAGTTATTTGGACAATAATAATTTTTTTAAAAAATCGTCTTAACAACATCACAACATGCCAAGTGTAATCCTCTCTTAATCTTATCATTTGATTCTACCAAGTTTTATGATCACATAATTAAAAAGGATTGTTTTAAGATGATTTATCATTTTCCTAGTTGTTTTTTATCCCAGCCTCTTATTTTTCAACCGTTAGGTACATTTAATCACAATAATTTGTTTCAAGCAACTATTAACACTTTCACCTAATAATTATTTTTCGACCATTAGGTACATTTAATCACAATAATTTGTTTCACTAGTTTTTTTTATTTGAAAGATAGTATAACTTTTTTATGCATGTTATTGACCGTGAAAAATCTTAAAAATAATACTGTAATCTGTAACTCAAAAACAATCAAATAAGCATATATATATATATATAGTAATTAGCTATAAATGTTTGTTTATATTAATATTATCCCGGTGGCCAGTACACAAAATGGGAAAGAATGGGCTATGAAAATATAGGAGATGCCGTGGAGCTTTTAGGGTGGCTGATGAGGTGGCAACGTGGGCCACCATTACGGAATTGCTGTATCATTTTTTGAGTAGATATCTCCATTTGTTTAACATCATCTATGTATATTTGTCTACTTCTGCACTCCTCGCTACAGAAACCTTGGTCCCCTCTGCATATACATATATGAACAATTTAATTATTTAATCTACCAACCTAATAATGGAAGTAAACTGATAAATATATATATAGATATGTACCTGTACATGTAAATGTCTTTGTTGGGGGAAAGATGCTTATGACAAAGAAAACAAGTTTTGAGAAAACAATAAGCTGCTGCTGCTGCTGCTGGATGATGATTGAGAGAATTAGAAGATGGATGAATTAATAATTGATTCCTCCTTTGGAATAAAATGGAATGATTATTATTATTGCTGTTAGTTTTTGTAGTAAGAATCTTCAAGCCAACAGGACCAGGCTTTGATTCCACTTCCACTTCCACTATTGAAGCTATCATCTTTGTCTTTGTGTTTGTGTTACTGTTTTTGAAGGGACTCAGATATTTAGCAGCTACAGATATCATTTTCTTTCTTTCTTTTTTGGGTCTACTCTGTCTGTTTTGATTTTAAAAAATAAAAATTAAAAAAGGAAGGAAAACGAGAAGAAAGATATAGTCGTGAGGGAGGGAGGGATGATATTTAAAGCCACACAACAAACAGTTTGGACCTACCTCAAACCATTATTATAATAAATTGACTACAACACACCCCATGTTTATCATATGCTGCTTTCTTTTTCTTTCTGTCACCCTCTATCTATCACTTCTTATCTTAATTAATTAAGTTACACTACTACTGTTACTGTATATAATAATAATAACATCCACAATGACTTTTTCTTTTTATTGCCACATAGAAATAGAAACGAAACGGGGGGGAGAGGTCTCTTGTTTCTATTTTTCTTTTCCTAAATATATAATACTTTTATTTTTTTAATTTTTTAAAAGATAACTTACATAATAAAAGGAAGTTATTCATATAATATAATAATGGTCCTAGTGTTATCCTCCCGTGTATATCCCGACTTAGTAGAATCTTTTTATTTTATACTAAATTATTATTAATATCTCTTAATGATTCTGATAACTTTAATTAAAGATCGGATGAAAATTTATGTGCAACCATCGTTGATCTTCTTCTAAAGTATCCACTAATTAAATAAAAGATGAAAATAGGATGAGTACATTTATCAATGTAATACTACCATCAATGTAAAATACTACAAAACTGAAACCAACTTTTACTTTCCAAAGTTCAACCCAACCCAACCAAACCAAACCATTGTTTTTATGCATACTCATAAATCATAATCACTCTCTTTACAAGACTCGTTACACTCCAACAAATCTATCATTCCACAAACAAGAAAACAAAACAACTCCTCTCTCTCTCTCTCTCTCTCTCTCTCTCTCTCTCTCTACTCACTTTGAACGGATACAAACACTCCACCTCTCTCTTCATTTAACAACAATCACACACACATATCTAAATTTGCTCTCTCTTGTTTGACACCACCCAACAAAACCACCATTCCATCACCATTTTGAGCGTCACAAAACCACCATCTTCATCATCACGTAACACTCATACACTGATTATTATAGAAGCTATAAATGAGTTGAATAGCGCTAAGGGTGTGACCTCAGCCTGCCATGGTTGCAAAGGTTTCGGGAGAAATATGAAAAAAGGGTTTGTGACTTGGCTGCTCTTTTTGTCTCCTTTTTTGAGTTTTTCCCTTAGAAATTAAAAGAAATTTTTTATAAAAAAACTTAAAAATTTGACTTGTGTTGACCCGGTCCAAGGCGGTCCAAATACCAGTCCGGTTCAGCCAGTTCAAAGCGGTTCACTTACAGGATTCCAACCGGCCGGTTTGAAAACATTGGTTCTAAGACACCATATTTTTTTTAAAGGCCAAGACACCATATATCTCATTAAAATCTGTGAGTTCCATCTTGACAATACTGTGATTGAACTCAATCCAACTATAACCCGGCCCCATTTTTCTTCAGTCCTCGTTCATTCATCAAATTTCTAGTTTTCTCAACTTCAGGCCATTTTCTGGTAGATGCATAAACATTTGACAATAAAACATACCCGCCGGACTTCTCTGCTAATTTCTGAATCTTGGCAGCCGTTCTTTCAGCTATCTCATCTTCACCATATGCTTTGCATCCACTCAACAAAGCAGCCCATGCACTCACTTCTCGTCACATGGCATTGACATGATCAATTTTACGGCTTCACTCACCCGCCCTGCTCAGAGATAACATGTCAACCACACATGTAATAACTACAAATTCCAGCTCAAAAAATAAAATTAACTTACATAATTGCCAAAAAATATATAACACACACCAAATACAAGTTCATGTATGCCAATAATAATAATGCTATGTGATGTCTACAAACATCATAATCATAATAGATACCAACACAAGTTGTGGAATCCAAACCAACAAGACTAGCCTTTTTGTATATAAATAATTGGAACACAAAAACCATAATATGCGTGTACATCCAAAATCACCTAAAACGACACCAGAGAATGTGCCAAAAATCCATAAAAATAAAATCCCATCAACAATCTTTACCTGTTCTTTTCCCTTCCTTGTATAATCATGAAAGTGGAGCTAAATTAGCAATGCAGAGAAAGGCAAGAAATTCAGGTGCACCAATATTATCTCAAATATATTTATAAAAATAAAAAAATAAAAAAAAAAAACACACTGCCCTCGTTGTCAACAAAAAACACATAACAAACTTTATAAATCTCTTACTATAAACTACCAAAAAGGATTCCTGCCAAGTTATAAGTAAAGCTGGATGAGCTCATCACTAACAACAGACGGTGTCAACACACCCAAATCTGTGAAAAGTAGGGTCAGATATTGCGGTGGGGTGTAGTCTCTAGCTGATCTCTCAACCTCAACTTTTGATGGGATGGGTACTCCAAAATCAACAGGGCGTAATGCAGGTACCATATCCTTCTGATCCAACGGATACAGACGAGCAAACTGCAAATTTTAGATTATAATATATATGATGAATAAAGATGGTTGGATATTAAAATTTATACCATCTGTTGAAAATCTCAGCTTTGAACATACCTTGTAGCTCTCGGCAGCAACATAAACAGGCTTGTCCATGGTCTTAGCCACCAATGCAATCTGATACGTTCCCATCATGTTAATTATACCTCCACTTTCAACCACTCCATCTGCCCCGACAAATACCATATCAACTTCATCCATACTATATGCTACAGCTGAATCAATTAACAGCTTCACCGGAACATCAAGTTTTGCCAGCTCATTAGAAAATCTTAGCCCTGTCCTGTCTGGCCGCCCCTCTGCATTTAAGGCCAAGACAATTTAAATTCTTGAGTGGGAGTTCAAGATTATGAAGTCGCAATCAGACTTTGAGATACATGCAAGAATGTGTCAGCTTGAGTAATTCATAAAGCATTCAACAACTGGTAATTACAATTTATCATACAAACAAAAACAGTTTGTTCACACTTCACAGGGCACAAGCTAAAATTCAATTCCAAACATATGCTCCATCTGCAAACAGGATGAGTGCATTTTGTAGAAGAATAAAAAATAAAACGGAAAAAATAAAAAAATAAAAAAATAAAAAATAAAGAGCAGTACACAGGGTGAAGGCCTACAGTAGGCAAGTCAGTGGGTTGCATTTAGATAGGATCGACCCTGATAATCTATCCAGCAATCCAGGTAAAGGGATCCAGCCTGTTAGCTAAAAGGTGTGACCCGTGAGCCATTTAATCTTAAAAAAATGGATCATGACTGATTGACCTATTAATACCGGTTTCTTTGGCGACTCCCCCACCCCTTTAGTAGGCAGGTAAATGGGCCAGATTTGGATTGGATTGACCAATGATCTATCCATAACCCAAGTGAAGGGATCTGACCATTAGCTAATGAGGTCTGACCTGTGACCCATGAACCAGTTAATCTAAATAAAAGGATCATGACCAACTGACCCATTAATACCGGCTTCGCTAAGGACTCCCCCCGCCCCTTCAGTAGGTGAGTCGATAGATTTAGACTGGATTCACTAAAGATTGTGATGTGATCCATGGCCCCACTAAATTGATACGATCATGATGATATTATTAATAATTTATTAATAGATAATATTAGTTTAATTATTATTAAGAAAGTATTATTATTACTATAGATATCCTATGATATCTTTAATATTATTTAGTTAGCTTGCTAATCAAGCTATATGATTAGTATTTATATAGATCATTAGGGTTGTAATATTATTATGAATAGCTTGAGTTAAATTGAGTCTTAGTCTCTTAGAGTTCTTGGAGATCCCTGTTTCTCAAATTACTGGAAAGAAGACCGTTTACTTCTCAAATTGTAAGTATTATCTGTTTACTTATGTTGATACACAACATAAATGGATCGAGATCTGACATGTGACTCATGACCCATTTAATCTAAATTAATATATTAAATTTCAGATTGACCCATTAATATATCGATTTTGTTTGCCCCCATCCCTCTCCTTATTGAAAATTCCCCTCACCACATCAAACATCCATCCTACAATAAAAACAAGAGAAATGGAATGACAATTCATTTTTTTTATTAAGCATTCTTTAGTTCTTTTAAACAAAGGAAAGGAAAGAGACCTTTTGGGCTTTGTGGTTCAAAAAAACTTCGTCCAAATATGGGCTGATTGACAAGGAAAACAGTCTAATTTTGTTTAGTTACTAATCTATCCTGCTAAACCAAATACTCCGTATTATATGCAAGGATCCTTTATATCTTCAGTACTCCTCTTTCAAAGCACCCACAACACACCAGTCTACTACATCTTCCAGTGAGCTATGAAACTATCTCATATACCGAGTAATATTTTTAATTTGAATATTGCACAAACCATTAATTGTGTCAAGCACTTGCGCTAACCCCGGGAAACAATAACATTTGTTTATGAAAATTCAACATTTGTAGTGCAACAAATTTTATTTAAACAAATATCAAAGGACTCATGTATCGCGTGTATTTGATAAATAAAAGAAGCACAACTAATATATTTCTATGTAGTAGAATCAGATTTGAGAAATAATGTTTCATAATTATAGATTTAGACAAGATTAAACTGAACACTATAAAAAATCAGATTATATAATATTTATAAATTCGATTACTTGTACTTGAGTATGACATAAGTATGATTGTAAAATGGTAGGCTTTTTTCTTTCTTCCTTTCTCCCTTTCTCCCCAACTCAAGAACACAAATAACTCTTAACTTTCTTTTCCTTTCTTATGATTTTCTTTCAGCTCGAGAATAAATTTTATTCCTTCATTTTCATTTCTTTTAATTCCTTCTATATTCCTTCTATTCTATTTCTCTCATTTCAAAGTTGAGAATACAGTGTAAAGAACACCACAACACCCTCTGACCCTCCCCTTCTCTTTTTATTACAAATTTTTCATCATGCAGAACTTGAGAACTTTGTCCTCATAAGACCCTCAAGTCTAAAAGGTACTCGTCAAAAAGCAGCCACATCATAAAAAGGAATGGCGTCATATAACCAACAATGTTTTAAGACAAGCATTTCTCATATTTGTCATTTAAAATATAAACACATCAATTTACAAAACTTAATGTTACAAGAAAGTTACATTAATGTATATAACAATACTCCAACGTTGACACCAAAACCCACTTTTACCCTAAATTTAGTTTAGACGTACACAAAATCTCTCTGCTACACTAATATTAAATTGAATCTAGATCAAGACTCAATCCATATTAAGACCTGATATAACATACATCTTGTGTGGCATATTGTCTATCTATTTCCAAAGGCTCCTGAAGGTAATGCTGGTACAATCAGTGAATGTTGCTAAGATATATCATTATATGAGCATGACTCTTTCCATGATGATCCAAGATATTATTAGTCTGTTTTCCTTTATAAGGGCATATACCTTTCATGTCCAGGGAGGTCTCTCACTTTCAGTCGAATAAATCAAATAAAGACATCCAATTTGTTTTTCCAGCTTACTGACTGCGGAAAATGATATCAACTACAAGTAAGAGGTAGTTTGATGAGAGACAGACCTGTGCAGAGAACTCGAAAGACTTTCTTGCTTTGTGCTGCAGTCTTCAAAATTTCCAGAACAACTCTTGAGAAACCATGAACCAGGATGGTACAACCATTAAAAATGAAATCTTGACCTAGCATCGCAATGATTTTCCGAGCCTGAAAAAGTAAATCTTGGTTAATAGTTGCAAAGTGTTAATTAGTATTTAGAGGGTTTTTTGGTAAGCATATACTTAGCAGTTTATATCATTATCAAAACGGCCAAAGCATTTTATCAGCTCTCCCCCTCTCCCGCCCCCCCCCCCCTCTCTCTCTCTCTCTC
>JAOEHQ010046859.1:0-11228 GCA_025447715.1 Asclepias incarnata
TATTATGGATGTTATGATTATATATTAAGTTTGAATTAAATATAATATATAATTCATGTAGATGTTCTATCTCTAATATCTTATATACATAAAATAATTGTTTTTTTCTTTCTAAAGAAAATATGTAATATAATGTTACTTAATTTACGACTTTGTCCATGAAACTTTTATCATGTCACATACATTTTAATGAATATGTGTTATATATATTCAGTTTTACACAGTTAATATAGAAAGATATCCAAACACATTACTAAACTGATTATGGTGGCTTCTAACCTTTCAATCAGGAGAAAATGCGTAAAAATCATATACTTATGATTTTTAACATCTCTTATTTATATTTGTTAAAATATAATATCATCAAACATTAATATTTTAACATTTTAGTAGATTTATATGTATTCCCCGCGTATTACGCGGGAAAAAAAAACTAGTTATATATTATATTAAAGATGTAAGGGATGAATAGTTCCTTTTTTTGTTTTTATCTGCATTTTTAATATAAATACCAAACTTACCAGGTATAAAACATAAATGAGGTTTGGTTGAGTGGTCGAGGGCTTGGAGTGTGGGAAAGGAGGTCCCGGGTTCGAATCCCTTCCCCTCCCTTCTTTCTTTTTAGGCTTTTTTGTTTTGTTTTTTAAGATTTCTATTTTGCCCCCCTCCTTTTTTCTCTTTTTCTTTCCTACCCCTCCTGTTTTCCTTTTTTCTCTCTTGCCCCTCCTGTTTCCTTTTTTATTTTTTCTAGCCCTAAGCTTATATATTTTGTGGTTTTTTTTAATCTTTTTTAACATTTAGTTTTTTTTATACCTTTTCTACATTTAACATTTTGTTATTTTATAACTTTTTAAAATACTATATATTTTATTCAAATGCTATATATTTTTTTATTTATCTTATTTTTTGGTTTTTTTCTTCGTTTTTTTTATATATTCAATTGTATTTTTTTTATACCTTTTTCATTTGTTTTTTTGTATATTCCCTTTTGTTTTTTTTTTTGATTTTTTCCTATATTTTTGTTCTCTTTTTTATTTTTTTTGTTTTAGTATATATTCCTTTTGTTTTTTTTTGTCTAACATTTGGTTTTCATACATTTTCTACATTTGGCTTTGGTATTTTTTTTGTCTGAACCCTGAAGTTGTCCGATTTTTTGTATAGAAATAATGACGATAACACCTTTAATATTCCAAATGCAATTAAACACAATTTCACACCATGAACCAGCTTTCACACATGCCAAAAACATCCATCTAAGTACCACAACAAGCTTCAAACATCGTTAAACATTAATTTAAAAAAAATGACCTTTAACTTTTAGCACTTCTACTTTACTACTAAATCCATGACGTCTTCTTTTAGGTTGACAGAAACCGCCGTTAATACTATTAACAATTACATTATGTAGTTCAGTACCTCAGATGGCTAGAGATGATAAGTAATTTAAAACTGAATCATTTTAGAGATAAATTCCACCACTGCCAGATACAATGATTTTGAATGAATTCCTATGAATTAATGATCGAGTCACTGAGCTTGTTAAGGGATGAGAGAGCCTGAACTTTTACTGATGTAACAGATTCGGTTGAGAAGATTGACTCGATTTCTGGCCATAGGTTTGAGATCGAATTATGTAAGTCCATTATGATGGAAACTGTTTTGGATTTTAGTTTCTTGAATCTTATTGCAATGAGTTCTGGAAACGTGAATAGATTCATCGCTGCTTCTTTAGTTGAATGTTCAAAACATGAAATGCTGATTGTTTTATACGAGGCGAAAATATGATTGCAGAGGAATTTTTCGTTGTGAAAGAGTGTTTTGACTGCGACTTGAACGACATTCAACCAGGTTTTGACATGATTGTCAAAATGTGGAGCGTTTATTATTGTCTTGATGCGAGAAGACTTATAAGGCTGGATTCCGAGATGAAATAGCGCCTCATTGATGGCAAGTTTTCGTAAGTTTTTGTATATTATAATGCACTCTTCGCCGTAACCACAACTTATCATTGTATCAGCAATCAGTCGCAGATTTATAATTGCAACCATCATCGATGGTTGTTTGAGATAGCAACCATCTTCAGAATCAATGTTGGACTGTGACAAGAGGCTAGAAACCGATTCTGGCTCCAAGTAGTCACGATTCAGCAAGATTAGACGAAACTCTCTTTCAAGTCGCTTCATTGCGATTTACATTAGCCTTTGAGCAACAATGAGCTTATCTGATTTTGTGTCATGTGTTACAAGGAAATGCATAGCCCGGTGAAGTCCTTTGACGCAATCAATGAAATATGTGGCTTCTTTTTTGTTTTCATGGAATATGGATATGAATGTAGATGAAGAATCGCTATTGATTTTCCACTTTTGGATTATTGACTCTGCGTTTTTTATGTTTTCGTCCATCATTGACCCAGAGGACGAAGATGAAAAAGAAGAAGATGTGGAAGCTTGTAAAGAAGAAGAATCAGAAGAAATGGTGGACTTGGTCGTGGTCGTGGTCGTGATGGTAAATGCGAATAGATCGTTTAGCTTTCTTTGTTTTCGATTCAACTTGTTTGTGGTTTGAATGATTGCCATTGATTCAGTGATAATTTAGTGAATTCCTTGGAAGTTTGAAGGGATCGAATGAGGTAATTGAGTTTAAATAGAGATGGAAAATAGAAGGCTACAAGTTGTGATCCAAGTGTGATAATTATCAAACGTTAACTTTTTATAAGTTCATCTTAAATTTAATACAGTTGAACGCAAGTTAAGTGAAATTTGGAATGTCTGTGAATCACGTTATCCCTTAGAAAGTAAACCATACCAATTTGTCAAACTAGTCAATGTTCTTCCTTTATTTTTATTTTTGTTTTTTATTAAGAAATTCCGCTAGATGCTGAATAAATACAATTACAATTACAATTACAAGATCAAGCTCAATGTTCTTCCTTTATATGTAAAAATGACAACAGCAACAACAACAGCAGCAACAAAACAAAAATCAAGTAAAAATGAACTTCTTTATATACGAGTATATAAGTTTAAACTCTAGACGAGATTATATATCTCATCGTTATAAAGCATTTTCTAAAATTAATACTGTAAATATTTAGAAAATTTCGGAGTATTATGTTTATATCACATGCCATGTTGGCCACTAAGGGTCTGTTTTTAAGTTCGATGATCAAAGTCAAGTCGTTATTCATTAATATATATATTTATTATAATCAAAGTCAATTATTAGGGGATGTCCATAAAGTCAAATGAAACTAGTAATAAATCATCAGCGACTTACATAATCAGCACGTTAGCTTAACTGCTTTCTCAATTTAACCATCTATTAAAAGACTTGGTGGTATTACATAAACACGTGGGCATCGGTAAACGAAGGAGGAAATAATTCAAATGTATCATATTGGTCGTGTGTCGGTGCATCTGAAAAGCTAGAAACGATAAAAGATTCAATAACGTGGAGGTTTACCCCGTCAAGATCCTCCAGAGTATAAAAGCTCGCGGTTTTTTATGGTATAAAAACCGATCTAAGCAAGTTAATCTTAGTTGGCATGATTGGCATAATTTTAGTATAGTGTAATCTTTGTACATGTTTGTATGATGTTTTGGTCGCTTGAGGTTTACAAGGACCTGTGAATATAGTATTACCTTTTAAAAATAAATAAAAAATTCTATTAGATTAAAATATTGCTGAAGATATACATGTGCGCAGTTGTGTCCCATGAATTTAGAGGACAATATGTGATAATTTAAAAATAGACCATTTAAGCAATAAAAAATAAAAATATCTATACTCCTTTATAAAGGAGCAACTCATCCCCCTTTTTCTCAAAAAAACCTATTGAACTTCCCAAACTACGCCTATCATTTACTAACTAATTTAAATATCTCCACCTAATATACCTATAATACCCTTAATGAAATTATTTACACATTACATCTCCCAACCCTTAAAATAACTATTATTTACAACATACATCCATCAACCCTTAAAATAACTACATTACCCCATTTTACATCAATTATTTTTACATTAATAACCATATCGTTACCGCCACCGCCACCACCACCACATGTCGCCGCCGCCACCACCACCCGTCGCCGCCATTACCACACCGCCACCGCTACCATCACCACTGCCACCACCATCACCGCCGCATCGTGCGAGCTTCCGTCTAGTATATTTCTAATAGGGATGTAATCATTTGAAAACAAGAAAAATGGTGAAAACTGAAAAACAAATCTCAACCATCCATTTTTAAGATCTAGATCTACATTCTCTCTCCTCCATCCCTCATCTAATCCTGTTTTTCAATTCCTCCACCACCATTCGCGTCTTCGATCATCATTTTCCGATCAGAAGCCACCACCACCATTGCCGTCTCTTTTTCTGGTGATACGGGCGTATCGCCGCCAGCCGACATCGTCGCCGGTCAAACACCTTGTGTTTAGTTTGTTATCACAGTGTGATTGGAAACTACAAACACAAGGTGTTATCACAATGTGATTGAAAACTAAACACAAGCTGTTTGTAATTTCCAATTACAAAAGTTGGTTATTATCCGTCGCCGGCCAAAGAATTTGTGTTTAGTTAGTTATCACAGTGTGATTGGAAACTACAAACACAAGGTGTTAGGTGTTTAGTTTCCAATCACAATGTGATAACAAACTAAACACAATGTGTTTGTAGTTTCTAATTACAAACGTTGGTTATTATTGGGTTGCACCCTCAAGGAAATTAGTAAGGGTTAGCTGGTAGGGGTGATCGGTGATGGTGGTGATCGGTGATTGTGGTAGCCTAACTTACGGGCGGCACCCTAGCATTCAGCCAGGTTTTGACATGATTGTCAAAATGCGGAGCGTTTATTATTGTCTTGATGCGAGAAGACTTATAAGGTTGGATTCTGAGATGAAATA
Source organism: Asclepias incarnata (assembly GCA_025447715.1). NCBI lineage: Eukaryota > Viridiplantae > Streptophyta > Magnoliopsida > Gentianales > Apocynaceae > Asclepias > Asclepias incarnata. The sequence continues at coordinate 4,911 of JAOEHQ010046859.1, forward strand.
GCGCCTCATTGATGGCAAGTTTTTGTAAGTTTTTGTATATTATAATGCACTCTTTGCCATAACCACAACTTATCATTGTATCAGCAATCAGTCGCAGATTTATAATTGCAACCATCATCGATGGTTGTTTGAGATAGCAACCATCTTCAGAATCAATGTTGGACTGTGACAAGAGGCTAGAAACCGATTCTGGCTCCAAGTAGTCACGATTCAGCAAGATTAGACGAAACTCTCTTTCAAGTCGCTTCATTGCGATTTACATTAGCCTTTGAGCAACAATGAGCTTATCTGATTTTGTGTCATGTGTTACAAGGAAATGCATAGCCCGGTGAAGTCCTTTGACGCAATCAATGAAATATGTGGCTTCTTTTTTGTTTTCATGGAATATGGATATGAATGTAGATGAAGAATCGCTATTGATTTTCCACTTTTGGATTATTGACTCTGCGTTTTTTATGTTTTCGTCCATCATTGACCCAGAGGACGAAGATGAAAAAGAAGAAGATGTGGAAGCTTGTAAAGAAGAAGAATCAGAAGAAATGGTGGACTTGGTCGTGGTCGTGGTCGTGATGGTAAATGCGAATAGATCGTTTAGCTTTCTTTGTTTTCGATTCAACTTGTTTGTGGTTTGAATGATTGCCATTGATTCAGTGATAATTTAGTGAATCCCTTGGAAGTTTGAAGGAATCGAATGAGGTAATTGAGTTTAAATAGAGACGGAAAATAGAAGGCTACAAGTTGTCATCCAAGTGTGATAAATAACAAACATTAACTTTCTATAAGTTCATCTTAATTTTAATACAGTTGAAAGCAAGTTAAGTGAAATTTGGAATGTCTGTGAATCACGTTATCCTTTAGAAAGTAAACCATAACAATTTGTCAAACTAGTCAATGTTCTTCCTTTTTTTTATTTTTTGTTTTTTATTAAGAAATTCCGCTAGACGCTTAAGAAATACAATTACAATTACAATTACAAGATCAAGCTCAATGTTCTTCCTTTATATGTAAAAATGACGACGACAACAACAACAACAACAATAACCAATCCCTGCATAAGCGGGGTATGTGGGAGGTGAGATGTAGATAGTATTTCCTCTACCCAAAGGTAAAGAGACTGTTTCCATAAGGACCTCCGGCCAAACAAGGAAATAACATGTGATTGTAAGAGAAAAGTAATCATACATGTCGGCCGAGTATCACATGACTACATTAGGGGACACATTATCACATACAACATAGAACACCTTAAAGCATATCCAACAAAACATGACATATAAGAACTCATTTGAACATATATAACAACAACATATAAGCATAATAAACATATCTACCTGCATAAAACCAAACATGTAAGACGAGAGCAACTATTAAGAGTGACAGGTGCAAAACTCCCCTTATCCCCTTCCCAGCAAGTCCTGGCGGCAAATAAGAATGGTAACATGCAAGGCATACATACATATAAGTAGATATTAACGTAGAAGGCATAAGGTCTTATGAACCCAAATAGGATAACAGATGCAAGTCAACCTATGATACAAAGTAGCTTTGACCGCCTAGCTGACAAGAAACCTACCCTTAAAACCCCCAAAAGGAGTAATTATACATCATATTCTTCTATACTAATCCTAGTCCTTCAAGAATCCTCTCATAGGTCATGTCCTCTGACAGACAAAGCTCTTTTAGGTCAAAACGCTAGATTAACCTCCACCTCGGTTTAGGCCAACTTTACTCCTGGCCAAACCAAGACAAGCGTCATTCGGTAAACCTAAAAATAGACAGAGGTCAAACAAAACAAAAATAAAGTAAAAATGAACTTCTTTATATACGAGTATATAAGTTTAAACTCTAGACGAGTACTTATCAGACGTTACGCAACAATGTGCGCATTTAACGTATCACTCGTCTCATTGTTCGTGGGCGTGTGTATACATGTGCACACTTTCTTAAATTGTCACATATGTATTATCTACTTCGAGTTGTGGATCGATAATAAAAAGCTATGATTCTTAGCCTAATTTACTTGATAAAATGAACGGGCCAAGCAGGTTGGTCAGTACAGTTTGTTAATATGAAACATAATTCATATTATAGTTGTTCTAGATCTCAACCATGTTTGAAATCGAAAATACTTCATATGTGTATCGTAAGAAAAAGAAAACCCAAAGTTTAGACGTAAAATTAAAACCAATGAGTTTTGATTCTAATAGTTTGTGCGATAACTCATCAACTACTAGATCATAGATTCTAGTCTGGTACAGAAGATCTCGCGTGTGGAATATTGTGTTGGAACGTGAGAAATAAAACTTGATAAATGTGTATATACACAAACACTATTAGGCAATCTCCAATGGCAATATGTTTGCCAATATGCTCCACTAAGCATATTAAAGTTTTAAAATGCTTCCATTGTAGGTTCAAAATGTCTACCAACATGCCGCATTTTTCTGACCCGTGATCATTTATTCACTTCTCACCTCTCATTTTGGTGTCTCTGGAATCATGCATGCTTTTTACGGGGTTGCTCTTTCAAAGGACTGAAGGAGCCTTCTAGCTACCAGAAAGCCCTTTGTGTAACCTTTCATTTGCAGATTCGTATTTATTTTTTGCATTACAATTATTGCAAGGAAACATCTACAATCGTTAGTCTTGGACCTTTTTTTTTAATTGTTGGTGAAGAAACATCTACAATCATCGGCCTTTGGCATTTTATTTGTGAAAATGTATGTTAACCCAAAAAAGTAGCATTTTTAGATGCTTAAACAGCCCTTAGAGGCTTAGAGGGAAGGGAAGGGAAGGCGTAGGAAAGTACAGAGAGGGAGGTGTATATATCAGTATATGTATGTATAGGTGGGTAGAAAACACCTAAAGGGATCTAAAGAATGGGGAATCTTCTTTTAACTCGGATGTACATAGCCAAACCGAGTTATCCCGTGACAGTTTCCAAACATTTTCCCGACCAACTCCAAAATCGTACCTATAAGATTTTACTTGAGACATCTTGTATAGTTGTATAAGTGGGTTTGTGTGTTTATAATTATAAATACTTCGTGAGGGTAGAGTGTATGATGTTTGGTTTGTAATTCAGTTATAGAGGCGAGTCATGATTATAAATACATAAAGCTAAACACATATGGCGACCAATAAGAAAACTAATGCAACATGAAGAGCAACCTCCAATGTCGACCAATAAAAAAGCAAGTTCATATAACTAATGCAACATATAGAGCAACCTCCAATGTCAACCGTCTTGTAACTCATAGCAGACAAACTATCAAATACATATAATTTCGATCGATCGTTCACAACTTGAATTCAAAAATGGAAAGAGATTTACACACATGGGTGCCTAAATCTCATCCTTGATAGTTATCTTAGGCCTTGATAGCATATTTCCTCAATGGGAAATACTTTTCCTTCTTCTTCTCTCTTTCAGTCTTCAATGAAGCCTAAATACAGATGAGAACAATCTCAGAAAATGTCTCCATTACAAAAAAAAAAAAACATAAATCCAACAAACTGAGCGACTGGCAAAAGACTATGGAATCTTCCCAGCAAATACTTATTCAATTGAAGTAATTGCAACAAATGGCATAAAAGAAAAGACTATACAGTAATACCTGATGCTTGGTTAGACGTCTGCGGATGGCTCTGGTTTTCTTCGGACGCAAATCAAGAGGCATGTACTTTTTGTTCTTGTATGCATCCCTAAGAACAGACTTCTGGGTTTGGGAAATCACAGTCAAAACCTGAGCAATTGATGTCCTCACAACTTTACTGCAAAAATAAACAATAACCACAACCATGAAAACCAGAAGCAACATAAAACCAAAATGTAAACTAAAAATATATAACTTACAGCACGGTTGAGTCAAGTATATACAGAAGTTGCAGATTACACAAAAACAGAACAGAACAACGAGGCATTTAACTAAAGTCAACATAGACCAAAAAAAAAACTTTAAAAATATCAAAAAAGTTGATTAAAAAGATACATTTACAAAATCAGGCATAAAAGCAGAGTTACTCACAAGTATCACACAGGAATGTTACTTATAAAGATTTACAGTCACGCGTATTACATAACCAAAGACACAACAAAAAACAACATATGAAACAAAAACAAAATCCTTCTCTAAAATTCCTCTTTTCCAAGAACTAAAGGATCACCATCCCACCGCAACCAATTAAAGGCGTATATGGGTCAAGCAACAAAAGAAAAACTTTCAGACTGTGTACGAGCTTGATAAATTTTAGAAGCTCAAACAAAAGTTACTGCTCGATTAGTTTCACAAGCAATAAGTACATTCGGTTAGAAAACTTGAAAAGCTTGTGTATCGATACAAGTTATGATAATAAATGAGAGCTGTCACAAACACCTCAAACTTATAAAATCATTTCATGATAAAAACTCAAATACAATAACAAAATTTATTCATGTTCGCTCTCTAACCCTAATCGAAAACATATACAGCTCTATCCTATTGTGTGCCAGCCGCTATATACTACAATTCAATAACATAATAGAAGAAACAAGATTGCTTTAACTAATTTCTTACAGATATCACTTATTATATATATATATATAAAGAGAGAGATATACATACATCTTGGAGAGCTTGTTGGGGGCACCACCGGTAACCTTGGCAACACGAAGAAGAGCAAGTTCAGCCTTGAGATCCTTCAACTGGTCAAACAAATCAACCTTTGATTTGCTCCTAAGCTCATGAACCTTGATTCTCGCTGTTATTAACATTCAATTAAATTAAAATTAATAATCTTCAGAAAGATTTTTGAAAAAAAAAAGAAGATAAATAAAATGATTACGCACCCATTGATTGATGAAGATGAAGTGTCAACTGCGCTGGCCGGCGTGAAAATTTGAAACCCTAGCTGCTACAAACAAATGAGCCAAAGGTTAGGGCTAATATATATGTTATTCGTAGTTACATACTATTGGGCTGTATCTACGTTCAGCCCAATTCGTTACTATCTTTGTTTCCTTGGAAAGCCCACCATTTCAATTCGTGTTTGGGCTAATTTACAAAGCCCAGTTAATATTTTATCCTTTTATTATGCATTCTTTCATGTTCATTGTTTGTTTATCAGTTTTGGTATCAAATTAAAAAGTAAATATTTTTAGTTAAATGATTGTCTTTAACGTGAATAAAAAATTGTATATATTTATCACTAAATCCAAGGGATGAACTTTTTATATGTAAAGTATCATCTTTTTATGTATGTTATTGACAACCCTTAGGGTTGTTATTAGCAAAATCCAATGATTATTATACACGTTAATTACTGTTAACGTCAATAGGTAGGGTAGGTTTGGGGGCGAAAACATCTTAATCTACAACGGGGTAGAAAAGTTTTTTGACTTTCTTAATACTAGATTTAGACACGTACGTGGTTTCCATCAAAGATTCATTACCGACAACTTATACGAGACGATCAATTTCATTTCTTGGATCACATTCACATTTATATTAGATGAAAAAGCATGCAACGATAAAATGAAGGAAGTGAATTGTTGTGCAGTCTTACGTTTTTACATAATAATAATTAAATAAGAATGCATACAAGGGAGGCTACATGCCGTTGTTTATTCTATTTTAAATGGAACTTCCACGTATGATATTGATCAATAATTCAAAAAAAATGAACTTATGATGGATGATTTTTACATCACACTTTTTTCCTTTGCAAGCCACTGAATTATTATATTCTTGATTATTTTGTACCTATATATAAACACACATCATCTATTTTTTTTATGTATAAACATTATTTTATGAGTGAATGAATGAAACTTAATTATAATTCATGAGTATTCCCTATTGGTAATTATCCTGCCAAGACCAATAAATTAAGCCAATCGTCCTTGCAAAAACCATAGACATTAGACACCAGTAATTGACTAACTTAATTGATATTTTGCCCGCATCTTTTGAAGCATCGATATCGAACAAAATGATAGCGCATCTCTTATTCTCCCAGCCTTGGTCAAATTGCGATCACTTGTTGTCGTCGTCATATGTAACTCTAGAAAGATTGATCCGTACACCACCAGACGTGCTTTAAAAAATTGTACAATACAGTAATGTGAATCACGTTTGGTGGTGTACGGCTGAAAAAAGAAGGTGTACGGATCATCTCCCCTCTAGAAAACATTATCGGGTTCATTTTTCAACATAATCAACAAATATTTATTTCATGTATTAAGGGAGAAAAAATGAAATAAATAGTCAAGTTGATGACGCTATGGAACGGAAATATTTAAACAAAAGGTACATGAATATTTACACCTTTCGTTTTCAT
>JAOEHQ010046860.1:0-11228 GCA_025447715.1 Asclepias incarnata
AACAGCTGAAGAGTTGGAGGGGGTTAAATGTCGTTTTGCAATAGTTAATAAATTATTTTTAGCAAGTACTTGTTGGTCAAGTTAGGGTATATTACGTTTCTTTTAAATAAGGGCTGCGTCCCCATTGTGAAGGTCATGATTATTCTGTTTCCTGTTAATTTGTGGAGTCTTAGGAACTCGAATCCTTGGAGCTACTGGAGCTCAAATCCAGTTTTATCATTAATTATACAGCCGTCTTTTGTGTCCATTGTGTGGAATTCTTCTTGTTAATTTGCAGATCACAATTTAATCTTATCATATAAGTATGGTTAATATCTAGTATTCTGAAGGATTAGAGTAAAGAACTGAAATACTAATAGGTAACCAATGGATTCTTACTTAAATAGATAACTGAGATACATCTATCATTTCAGTATAAAACAAATGGTTTACAGACCTGCAAAGGAACAAAGGTATCTACATGTGTAACTATAAACCGAATTGTTTTCCTAGTTTAAGTTACGGTTGGCAGGGGAAAATAAAAGGAGGGGGGGTGGGGTTGAGATATAAAAGGCAGGGTAGTACAATGTAGTGTATATGAACTGTTGATTCCAATGAATATGGAACGATAGTAAATAAAAGTTTCAAGTACCAGCATGTGCACATTAACAAATATATATTTCAAATATATAAACATAATTATCTTTACATTAATTTATTAGTTAGTTGTAGTTTTCGTTGTGACGGGTTTATTATACCGGTTAAGGTGTTTCCCTTGTGATTAAAAATCCAATCTTGTTGATGTTGTTGGCTGGTTTTGATGTTTTCTTATTTCAGTGATGTGGGAGCAGGAGTTTGTAGGATTATGGGTGACTCCTTGGTTGCCACTACTTGAGCCGTGGGACCTCTTTCAAAGTAAATACATAGGGCTGTGGATAAGAAAGGTTAAGTTTTTTGACTGCCCGTGGGCCTTTTTAACATAACCAGAGACAAAATTGCATTAGTATTCTTCATTACATTTGGCTCTATTGAGTAATAAAAGTAGATGTAGATATGATCATGGAAGATAGGCAAAGGTTTCAACGCATAAAACTCAACGATACAAAATGGAATGTTCTAAGTAAGCAAAATGTAAGTGTGAGATATGACCTGTTCAGAAGAACTTCACTCTCTGGTATTTATGGATCAAGAAATACAAACGTGTTGCTAGTTGATTGTAATTGTGGACTTCCTGCATTCAATTAAAAGTGGATTGTTATTTTGAGGAAACTCTTTGGCGAGGAATCTACTGTTTTTGTGTTGTGTGCTGTTTTTTTATCCGTGTAAACTTACTTGAATAGGTAATGACTTTCATAGCAATAAACTGCTATAATCGTTGCTTGCCTGGTTGGTCTGCCTTTTCTATCGTCTCTCACAACCTCATTGCTGTGAATTTTGCTTTTTTAGTATATGTAATTACGAAATGGTAAATGTTGTTGTTTTTATTAGTACCTGGAGTCATTGAGGTTGAAGACAATGAATGGGTTGCCATCCTTTTTGCTTTAATACAACTGTACATCAGCAACCAAAGGGATCGCTGAAGATGTATTCGTAGTAGATGGAGAAGCTGTCAAGAAAAAGTGGACCAAATCCGTCATCACAGTTAACATACCAACAATCTTAAACGAAAAAATAAAAATAAAATGAAAGCAAGCAGATTACTTCTATTATTATTAATAACGGAATACAGATGACAGTAAAGTCATAAATAAAAAACATAGCAAGCAGATTATTTATTGTTCCAAAAAGTAAATAAAAGAAAAAAGACCATCACTTTTTGCCGTAGATGTTGTGGTATGCTGGCAAGGATAAAGAGTATGGTCTAAGGACAAACATGATAACAAAAGTGATAATGAAACGAAGCGTATGCTCTCTTTTAATAACAAAAGTGATAACAAAAGTGTACATTGCGCTATGAAACTTGTTGTTTACTGTTCATTCAGTCTTCTATTAATAGAGAAAGGAATGAGGTACCAGTTTTTTTTTTTTAAATAAATTTTATATAAAGATTTATACCCAGTTTTTTTTTTTAAATAAATTTTATATAAAGATTTATACTTTATTTGTTTGTTTTATGTGCCGATGATATTGTTGTATGTTGATGTTTATGGGAACTCGAATTTTTTTTTTATTATTTTTTTTTTTGTAATTTCTATATTTATATAAAGATTTATGTGCGAAATAGGGTATGAGGTTTTTAAATATTAAGTGTTGGTGTACTTTCATTAAAACCGTGTTTTCTTACCAAAAGAACGTAACCCGGCACTATGTTTTGATTATTTACATATTGCGAATGAGGTAATCAGGTGGTCTTTCTCAGAACACAGTCCTGGAAACAGTTGAAAAATGGTTTGAAGTAAAGGGTTTTTGGGGCTCATTTAGCGTTTTAATTGTTTCGTTGTATCGGATTTGTGTATTTGGTTGTTAGGTGATTAGCTTTTTCATCAGAGGAAAGGTTTGTATGATCTTCAGAGAATTAGGACATTTACGAATTACGGGCAGTCATTATTGACTTTTAATATGTTTTTATGTACAAGTATTTAGATGTACTAAGAAGAGAAAATATGACACAATTATTATTTTTTTGTTGAAGGATAAGAACAGAAAAGATGAGTGAGTGGTTTCTAAATGATGCTACATATATACAAAATCAACATCTGATCAAGGGGTCAAAATTGTGTGTTTCTCATGTTAAAAGTATAGAAATCAAATGCGTAATTCTTGCATATGATCAAGAGCTGGAAAGTGACACAAGAATTGTGATCGTTTTTGTAGGTGACAAAAAACCACACGCCGGGCTTTTTCCATGACGATTTCATCCTCTCTGAAGAGAATGTAAGTTTATTATTTTAACTTATTACTTAATGCCATTCTTTATATTTATCCCAATCAGTTAATTAATTACCCATCCTTTCTTGGGCGTTTGTGTTACTGATTTATGCAACCATGTTTCTACTCGAAACATGTACTTTTGACATGTAATGTTCTCTAGATTCGGTCATTGTGCTCTTACTTGGTCAAAATTTGTGTGTTAGGTAACTTGGTAATAATGTTGAGACATGGTTGTGTTACTTGGTAACAAATCGACTTAGTCGCATTGATTGTTAAACATTATAACCTTGGTAATAAATCTGGGAGGTTAATCTATTTGATCCCTGTAATTGAAAAGAGGGTCACTGAATTGACTTTGGATGAATTTTTTAGCTATGGTCCTCAGAGAGCAACAGGCCAGAATGGCAAATCGTTGTTCAGAAAATCAAAAGGAAATATTGGCGGTCGGAACATCGAGATCGATAATCATTTTTGTACTCTAGAAGAAGCATTCCAAAAAGTAAACCCTATTTTGGGTTTCAACATTGAGTTGAAATTCGATGATTGCGTTGTTTATGAACAAGATTATCTCATTCTTCTTTAAGTCATTTTGAAGGTAACTTAAACGGCAATCCTTTTGTGTTATATACTTATATGTCACAATCTTGTGTTGGTTTCGATTCTCATTAGTCGTTTAATTCAGGTGGTACACGAAAACACCAAGAAAGTCCCATAAGTTTTCAACTTTCCAACCTGCTGTGGCCTTGCCAATGAAGAAACTTCAGCATACATACCCGGTTAGTCTTTCTTTCATTCTCTGTACTGTTGAGCTTAAAGGTGGCAATTTAAATGTGGGTTGCTATCTCAATAGGTCAAAATTAAATTGAAAATGGGTCAAAAGTGACCTAAAATGCAATCAAAATACATAAAGCCTTTAATCACTTATTCAGAAAATAGGATTTATATGTAACAACATAGTTTTTGTAATCATATAGAATGTTAATTAAAGTAATGTATGTACTGTTATTATATTTGTTGTGGTGCCAACAATATGAGTCTATTAGCGACCTTCAAGGTGAAGTCACCTCTTTGACTTTAGTAGGCTTTTATGTCTAGACCAAATCACTCTTTTTGAAGGACATGCATAGTTGTATTCAAAATACTGTATTCCAAATAGATGTTACGATAATACGATGTAACAAGATGGGTCGAATTTAGGCAACATAGCCATTCCACAAATATAACTTCATATATGTTTACCTAATATAGCCAAAGAAAAGCAAAGGTTTGATGTTATCTCTAAGTATGCTGTATTTGGTTATGAAACTTTTCTTCACTCTGTTGATAATGGTTTCGTTGTTATATAAGAAAGCATTGGAAAGTCAAGAAAGAGGGTCATAACCGGTTTTAAAGAAGAATACCGTTGCAGCTGGTTATGGAAAGGCAAAAAATTATTTAGACTTGAGAGGTCATAAACGAAATCAGATCACAAAACAAAACTTTATAATGCGTTCTAAACTTATTTTGTCACACCTGCTTCAAACAATGTTACTTCTTATCATCTGGGCAGTACACAAGCATTGGTTTACTAAATTTGTCAGGTTCTAAGTGGCTATGTAAATTTGATATTACAGGTTGTGCAAAAGGAAAGAGAAGAAAAGTTATTTGAATTACTTAAAAATCGTCTGCATGACTATGTTAAAGGGAACAAAGAGGAATTCACCCGTCATGCTAAAGCTGAAGCAGCACGGTTCTCCAATGCAGGTGATATACCCTTATTTGGCAAAATCTAACTGAATCATTTGATAACTGTATTCTTGTATTATAATCACATCATCAAAAAAATTCACGATATTAAACATAAACATCTTCCTAATAGTAAGATATGCTACCTTTTGCAGCTTATGGCGTGGACATGTTAAACACTATTGGGTATAAGACTGCACGCCAGGCAGCAAAAGAGCTTGGTAAAAAGGCTATGTATTTGGGCGTGCCATTTATTGCTGAGTGGTTTAGAAATAAAGGGGATTGTATCAAATCCCAAGTTACAGAAGCAACAGGTATATTTGTTCCCCGATTGAGTTTTTAGTTTTATCTACTCATTTTCCCTTATGGCTGAAAAGTGTTGCATTTTGTGATGAGTTTAGGTGCACTTGCTTTTATTCAGCTCCAAGAGGACATGAAACGACAGCTAAGTGCAAAGGGGAAACACACAGAAGCATAACTTGACGAATATATGAAGTCAGACAAGAAATTGATGAGTGGTTCTCTTTGGAAGCTCAATGTGACTGATATTGAAGCCTTACTTTCTGGAGTTTATCAGATGGTGGTATAGTTATTCCCCCTTTTCCCCTTTTTTTGTTTATATAATCTGTTAATGGTACTTACATTAATGTGTATTTCTTTTCAGGAACTTCAAGATAATACTGTGGAAAAGGAGGAGCTTCGTGCAAGAGCAAAGGGCTTGAGGACTCTGCCAACGGTGTACGCGGTAAGGTTTTTTGTGGAGTTGTCTTGCATTTTAGAATCTGTTAGCACAGACTTGAAACTTCTTACTGTTTGCTGGTTTCTATTGGGTAGAGGTGCAAAGTTCAATGCATTTACTTGTTTGGGTCGATCTGGATTATTCATAACAGGTCAAGTAGGTCCAATAAATTTTTTTAGATAAAATCAAAACAGGACAAATGGGTTGGAAAGGTGGAACGTCCAACGAAGTTTATTTTAATGGCTTACTCCAAAATTCTTTTATTATAGTTGGATTATTATTGTATAATAACATAGTTTTTGCGATCATATGTATTGCATCGACTATTTATAAACTTTGGCAAAAATGTTTATGGGTCAACCTGAGCCATTTGATCCATACTAAAAACAACCGATTTGACTATTTAATCTTTAACAAAATTTATTATGCGAGATGTAAAATTATAGACAACTGCTTCAGGTGGTAATCCTTTCCTATATACCTTTTTTTTTTCTTGGTTAGAAACTATATACCCTTCTTTCTTTATAAATAATCACTGATGGTTCAGTATATCATCTAACTAGATTGAAATGTAATACGTACCAAATACAGGTCACAAAGTTAGTAAGCTTCATCCAGCTTACATGCCTCTACAGTACCTGGTCCTGTTCTCGTATGCCGAATAAGGGGTGGTCGCCAGCCTTATGTGTGAAGAGGACCAACCTAAGTTTATTCCAAAGCGGCAACCACAACCGTTTATTTTTATTTCTTAGTTTCTTTTGGTTCATGATCTAATTATAAAACTTAACTAATATTTAATTCTTTTATTATAGGTTCACATCCAAAAACAGTGTCAAGGAAGTTTTTAGGCTACGAATGAAACATGTAAGTCTATCAGAATAGAAGTTTTTTTTTCCAGATCTTTTGCTTGTTGAAACTCCCACTAGCACTAATGATTCTGGTTAGTGTCCTTGGCTTCTTATATTGGCTTTTTTTTTACTGTATTTAATGAATCGGCTTTGTTTAAACCTCTGTGGTTACTTTGTTTTAGAAAGTGTTAAGTGTAGCGTAAGATGGTCTCAATATGAAATACGATGGAATTAGAATCAAACAATTTAAGGTATTTATATAGTATATGTTATATGTTATGAGCTCATCGTAACGTTCATTGTTTTGTGTCTTACAGACTGTGTCTTCATTGGAATGGCATCGAAAAGGAAACTAATTCTCTGCTGTCATGCCTGCAGATATCCTTCTCATTTTTCAGTTCATAATTTTAGTTTATTTGCAAATTTCTTATACTTACATTGTTTCTACGCTGTGAACTATCCGAAATCATATTCATTTGTGAGAAAAGAAACACGATTTTCTGAAACTTCTTTTTCGTCTTCTATCTTTTTTAAGGGGTCATTAGATGTGCATTTTAAAAGTAATTATGTGGTACAGTCGAAGATTATCTGAAAAAATTATTTTATATAATTATAATAATAATAATCAAATATACTACATTACATTGCATCCTTTTATTAATATGCATTGGAATGAACAATAGCCTCCTTACCTACATTTATATAGACCATTCAACAAATAGAATACATATATTGGCCTTGGTACAAGTCGTGGTTGTCATGGCTTTTAGCTAGAAAATTAAACTCAAAGACCCAAGGTACTTGCATAGTCAGGGTGGAGGGAGTCGTGTAGTGTTACCCTCACTTTACTCTTAAATTTCACCAATCACAACCCTTCATGTCAAAAACACACTTCTACCTTTAAACCTTACCCTCACCTTACCCTCATAGGTAGGTTTGGTGAGATCCAACCCTTACCCACCTTTAAACCTTATCCTTTTTGCAGTCTTCGCAGTTCAAGTCTCAAGTCGATTCTAGAATTTTGTTGATTGTTTTGATTCTAGAATTTGGTTTCATTTGTAATTGTAATTGTAACATTTTTTGGGTTCATCTAGTAATTTGCTAGATGTCATGTTTTTAATATATTGCTTGCCGTTATAAAAAGAAAATTACTTAAAAATCAAATAAAAACATAAAATGAAAATGAACTTCATATGAGTCCATGATTTGATTTTTGTCTTTATTTGTGAACACTTGAAATACTTCAGGGGGATTTAAGTAATATTATAATAGTTAGGGCATTTAACGAAAAAAGTAAATATTAAATAATTAAATGAGAAAAAAAAGACAAAAGTGCTTTCTTCTTCGTTGAAGCACCCGACCGTAAAAAAAACCAATAAAACTTATTTATTTTCTTTTCTTAAACAATCCAGTAGGCAGCAGCAGAAATCAAAAATAAAATAAAATAAAACTCAAAATGGGGAGGCATTTAATGATTTCAAACACAATATGGACTAGCAAGGAAACAGTTGTCTCACTTGTGTGAACCATGGCCACCAAACCGAGTCGGAACCGCGCGGGAGGCGGCGGTGTTGCCGCGTAAACCGCCACCAAACCGGAGGGAATACCGTGTCCAATCTCTCCCCCCTCATTGGTGAAAGTGTTAAGTTGTGTAACGCTTACTCTAAGACTTATCGTTTTCATGGTAACACATATTGCCTCCACATTGAACATGTCAAACTTTATTCCACATAATTAACAACCAATAACTATAGTGCACGTTAATACACACATTAATCAAAAGAGATCACATTTAATGAAACACCAATTAATGACATCTAGTCGATTACGAGTAAGACCCACAACGAGACTAACGGAAGTCGTCATTTGACTTAACGGCTTGGTCAACGGCATGGGAAAAATGGTTTAGGATGTTACTTAAAAAAATGCAAGGATGGAGTTGTTGCAAGGAATTTGTTATTCGTGGAAAGCTTTACCAACATGAATTGTTGCGAGGTCCAATTTCAGTCATAATTTAAAAGCAATACAAGAAAATGGGAAGAGTGGGTTGGTGTTTGTGGGAACAAAAGCTTTTAAATTTGCAAAAATGGGAAGAGTGGTGTTGTAGACACCGGTCTTCGCCAACTCATCAAAAGCCAATGTCTACAACACCGGTCTTCATTAACATGCTTGATCGATATGACTAACGTTAATTACAAACTTGAAACATATTAGTGGAAAAAAGTGAAGACCGGTGTCTTCAATACCGGTCTTCAATCTCACATAGTCCACATCACAATCTGACATAGCCACGTAACAAGCCATGTAATGAAGACCGGTGTCTACAACACCGGCTTTTGATGAAATGGCGAAGACCGGTGTTGTAGACACCACTCTTCCTAGTTTTGCAAATTTAAAAGTTTTTGTTCCCATAAACACCAACCCGATCCATTGTTTTCTATCCGTACAAATTTTTTGCAATACAATACAAGTATATGATTAGAAGTATGTTATATATTTGTTGTTGAATATAGGGATAAGTTATATTAGGAACCCTTAAAAGGTCAAGAACTTTTAGGAATTTTTTGAATAAATTGTAACCATTAGATAAGAATGATCAAAGGCTAATAATTATAATGACATATATGTAAATAAGTGGATAATTAAAATGACATATTAATGCTCATAAAATGAAAATTTTGTTAGAAGGGCATTTGAGTCAAATTAAACTTACAAAAAAACCGTTCATTCTTCCACTAAATACGACATGAGTTATTTTCTTGTTTTTATGCAGATAAGTTATTCTAATACACTTTTTATTATTTTGAAAGATTTGGTTGGATTTTATTTATAATTTCTTTCATTGTATTTTTTTTATTACAAATAATATTTAAAATGATGATATAAGCTTTTTGTTTCATTTACAAAAATATTAATATAAACAAGTCATGGTATTCTATATGCTTCATTTTGATGTGAGTTCCCATATCTTAGTTTTGAGGTGTATTTTTTAGTTTTTAACAGCAGAAAGTAGTTTTGAGGTGTATACATGTAAACAAATATATTCTTGTGTGAACATTAATTATACACACATGTGAACAAATATTATTTGATATGAACATATGAATATCTTGTACATATGCACCAGTGCACATATGCACCAATGTAATTTTATTTTGTTAATTGATGACACTTAACACTTTTGTATGCACATATGAACAAATATGATTTTGTGTGAATATTAATTGTATATACATGTGTAAAAATATTATTTATTTATCAACATGTGAATATCGTGCACGTGTGCACTAATGTAACTTTATTATGTTCATTGACGATACTTAACATTGTTGAGATGTGCATAAATGCATATATTGTATGCACATGTTAATAGATTAATTTCTTTTTTAAAAAAATATGTACATAATTCCAAATGTCCACATGTAAATTGATACTTTATTCTTAATTTAAAATCCCATACCCTTGAATTCGCACACATGTGCACTAATGTAACTTTATAAGTACACATGTGCACTAATGTATTTTTATTAGTACACATATGCATATGTTTACAAATTAAATGTGATCTTGTGTGAATATTAATTATATACACATGTGAACAAATATTATATTGCATGAACAAGTAAACATCGTGCACGTGTGCACTAATGTAATTCTATTATGTTCATTGATGACACTTCATATTTTTTATGTGTGTATATATATGCACATATTACTTTTTTTTATAAAAATATGTACATAATTTCAGATGTACGCATATAAATTGATACGTCCTATTTAATCTAATATCTCATAGCCGTCAATTCATCATTTAGATAAACAACGCAAATCGCAAGTCATATAATTAGAACATACTTGTAATGCAAAAAAATTAACGTTTGAATTTTTTGTTTTTTCATGGCATGTGTTTCAATGCATCTAAATATGTACTTACAACACCACCCTATCTCACGCATTTTACCATTTTTTTAATTGTCATTTTTGCTATGTTGTTATTTTGTAAAAATATTTGCATGAGAAACGTCTAGAACTCTATTCAAGATTTCAGGTGCATATGTTATTGGGATAATACTCGGATTAGCTGTTCAAGGAAAAAGCATTGTAAACCACTTAAATCAATATAATTCTTTATTAGACCATAAACCAAATGTTGACTCACCAATAAATTAAATAATCAAAGAAAATGAAAAACAACAATGGAAGGTATGAATTACTAATAGTAAAAAAATAGATAAACGTAAAAAGAAAGAAAAAAAGAAAGAAAAGAATGATAGAATTAATAAAGATGGAGTTAAAGATAACTTATTGGGATATTTATGAGATTTGTTTAATGAAACTGTTATTTATTTTAGAAAAAATTGTTAAATTCCAAAATTACCCTTTAGATTTAAAATGATAAAATGGTTCCTAAAGGTTCTTGACTTTTTAAGGGTTCTCAAAATAACTTTTGTCGTTGAATTGGTAATTAATTTTTTAGATCATTATCTTAATTTATTAAATGACTTAATAATAGAAATACAATTACTTCGTTACATTCTTGAACTAAAGTTAAAGATTATTTAAGGTTGTACGCGCATTCACATTCGCACAATTTGATAAATCTACCATAATTGTGCTTTAAATACTTATACAGTATGTTATGAGATGTGTACAGTGTGGTAAATTTATCAAATTATGTGATACGAATATCAGTTCCCTATCAAAATGGACATTATATTGTTATTTGTGGAAAAGTTTAAAAAAACATTAATTGTGATGATGATCAATTTCGTTGATAATTTAAAAACAATATAATTTACAAATATATCATTAGTACATTCATATTAATAAATTTTTTAGATTACCTTAATTACTAAATGACCTAATGATGATACACCATGTCCGGTACCACTCCGGACCATACCAGGACCGTGTGTACCTCCCAGCCCCGTCCGTAGGCAGCACGCTAGCCCACTCGTTGGGTCATATAAGACAAACATGATCGTACATGCACGATCAGCTACATGCCAAACCTCTGACGCCACGATCCCTGAGCAAGGATCGTACAGGCAGCACGATCAGCTGGG
>JAOEHQ010046861.1:0-11228 GCA_025447715.1 Asclepias incarnata
GGGTTAACCCGAACCCAAATCTTTTATATGGTTTGGTATATGGGTTAAACATAAAAAGATTTGGGTCACCCGAATAAGCGTTTTATTATTTTTATTATTATTATTTGATATTATTATTAGATATTATTATTAGTAAAACTGTACTACTATCAACCACCTTTGTAGTTTATAATTTATACCACTTGATTAAAAATTGAATATACACTTTTATATTTAAAAAATAGGCTAGTTACTTACAATAAGAAATACAAGTTGTCATCCATATTTCATAACTCCATATTCTTAAAAACTATACACATATTTTCTGTTCCGATTCCCAAATCCAAACCAAACGACACTTGCCTACAACTTATGATCTCATCACAAGTTGTCTTCCTTACACAACATAATATAAAAGTTTTAAGAAAAATCACTAACAATCAAAAGTCAAACACTTTCCAAATTTATTTGCTTAATATTTATTTGGATTTGAATTTGAATATCCGAAACCCGACCCAACCCAAATAACCCGAACTCAAATAACCCGAATCTTATTCGGGTTGGGTTACGGGTTAGTTTATATTAATAAAAAACCGAATAACCTGATCCGAATAACCCGAAACCCAAATAACCCGACCGAATAACACCCCTAGTAGAAGCATATATGTTATCCCCTATATATATATATATACACACTCATATATAGAGTTGAGATATTCATGTTAATCGAAGACTTTTATAAAATATATATATATATATAGTTAAACACACTAATTAACAAACTTCAAGTTTTTGAATTTACCAATTTAGATTAAAAAAAAAAATATTGCATTGCAAATTTAAGTATTATTCCAGATTGTCCTACAGGTTACAACACAACTACAAGAAGCTCATAATATGTATTGGCTGCATACTATGCATAATGAAACCATTGTCCAAGTCGTAGCTGCTTCAATGGAGGGCCGATATCCGGCTTCCTCTTTTGTGGACACTTCCATTTTCCAGAATGCTCATCAATGTTTGTCACGTCACCCAATATCTTCCTTCCTGCACTTTCATTGCTTTTCTTCATCTTACTAACATATGAAGAAGCTCTCTTTTGATCCCCAAACATTGACTTGTGGTATTTTTCTCTTTTGCTCTTGCTTTTGACTAAAACAAAACCATCTCCGTCACCATTTGCATCTAAAGAAATAGCTTCAGGTGACTCAGCCGACATTTGATAAACATTTTTGGGTGAGTTCACATTAGCATCTTCATTAGGTAACTCGGTTGAGTTTTTCCTGTATTCTGTTGAGCCGTTATCAGTATCACACGCCTTTAGTATCTTCTGATAACAATTCATTTCATCACAAGGAACAAGTGACAAGTTTTCAACTTTTTCCATCTCCTTCCATTGCTACAACGTCAAAACTAGAACAAGTTTACTACTTGGAATTCTTCGGAAAACACAAGGCATGCATGTTATAATTGTTGACCAACAAGTATTACCAGCTTAGCCCAAGTAGCTACATAAAATCAAATTAACTTTATTTAACTTGGTTTGCCCAGATACTATCAAGTTCAAACGGGGATCCCCAACCAAACCAACCATTGAAAAAGCATCATTTTTATGTTGTATACCATTCATACATAACTTCTTGGATTACCTTTCCGTCGCCAACCATGTTTTCTTTGTAAATAGGAGGAAGTATGAACTTGTCCATATCATCAGGCACTGGAGATTCATATGCATAGCTTGAGAACCAGTTTTCAATGCGGGGAGGTTCTGATTCAACTAATAAGGCACAAAGAAGTTTGATATTTTCAGACCTATTATTATTTGGGTTAGAATACGTCAAATTACAAAATTGGTACATAGCGCATACCAGGGGTGAGCAAAGGAGAATCTGGAGAGCCTGAATCCTAAGAAACAAGAGTGAAACTTGTCATAAGAAATATTAATTTATCTATCCAATGAAAACACATGATAACAAAAGATGATTCAAGTAATGTCAAGTGTTAA
The DNA here is from genome assembly GCA_025447715.1 of Asclepias incarnata. Taxonomy (NCBI): domain Eukaryota; kingdom Viridiplantae; phylum Streptophyta; class Magnoliopsida; order Gentianales; family Apocynaceae; genus Asclepias; species Asclepias incarnata. The sequence continues at coordinate 1,985 of JAOEHQ010046861.1, forward strand.
ACAATAATACTAAAAAAAATGAACAAAACTAATTGAGAATCCTACCTGGTTTTGACTCTGGTTCACTTGCCCAGATTGTGTACACTTGATCGAAGTTTTGTTCATCGTGTCATCATTTATCCCACTTGTGCTTGAACTTGCTATTAGATTCACTGTGTTTCCAGTACTGCACTCCCCCCTTGAACCGTGTTCATCAGAATCTTGATGATCGGAAAATCCAAAATTATCATTTGTTTCAAGCACAAGGGATTCGTTTTCGTAGCTTGAGAACCAATTCTTGATGTCGGGAGGCTCTGATAGAAGAAACAAATGTTTGATATGAGTACTTTTATATGGTTGCCTAAAAACACAATTGACATACCAGAGGGAGGCAACAGTGAATCAGGAGTGATCATCCCCTGAGAAAGAACGCATACAGGATCAGAAAAAAATAAAATAAAATTGAAACCTTTTTATTTAAAAAAAAAATAAAAATACGTACCTGATTGGCGGAATGGGGATTGTTGTTACAAGTAATAGATTCATCTGCACTAAATAATAAATAAATAAATAATGGTTGTATGATTATTAATTATTTTTATTAAGTAGTAGGAGTAGTAAAAGGAGAGAAAGTACCTGATTCCGCCAGTGTATCCGACTGAAGAATCATTCATTCAGAACCTGAAAAAGAAGAAGCAGGTAAAAACATAAAATGTAAAAATAGTTTTCATTTGATTTATTTTAAATAAATTGAATCCAAAGAGATAGATTGATAGAAAATTAGGGTTTGAATTGCTTTTTTTTTATTTTTACCTAATAATAATAATAATAATAATAAGCTAAGCTGATTGTCTGGTTGGTTGGTTGATTGCTTGCTTGAGAGGAAAGGCTGTGTTGTCTTTGAGGTCGGTCAAGACAATAAAAAATAAATATATCCAAAATAACATATATTTTTTTGGGGGGGGAGAGAATAAGCGGCAACGGAAATTGGAGATATAAAATGGCGGTATCTTTTTTACTTTCACTTTCAAATTCAAATTACTCCATCTATTTGCTTCTCACGCCTTTACTTTTATTTTCTTTTCTTTTTTTCCTTTTAAAAATGTTAAACTTTGTGAATGTCATTTGTTTGTTTGTTTGTGTTCTATCAATTAACATAAACAAAAACAAACGAGCAGTAACGGCTTAAGGTTAAGACAAAAGCTTTGAGCCTCAAATTTTTTAAGGCCTTCAATTTTTATGTTTACTCATATATGGTTTTTCTTCGTATCCATTTTAAATATGGTTAGGCCCTTTGTAATAGGGCGTCTAAAATGACATCTTGGGGTATTCTAGTCTTAGAACCTTATACGAAGGGGGTATTCTTGGCATGGCGTCGTAAGGTTTAATCTAGTTTTGGACGAGCTAGACGAAGAGATAGAGGGGTGTGGGCCTTTTCTTTTTGTTTTTTTGTGTGATATATATATATATATATATATATATATGTGTGTGTGTGTGTGTGTGGTGTATGTATATGTGTGCCTATGTGGGGTATAATATACTTAAATATTTGAGGATGGGTTTTAGAATGGGAAGTGATATTTGTACCACTTTTTTCAATATTCTTACCACAATATATAAATATTATTATAGGCTGTACAAGTATTAAATGCACATTTGTGGTAAAATAATCAAAAAATGTGGTACTAATATCATTTCCCTTTTAGAATAGGGCTTACTATGAAAGCGTGTTCTTGAGGGTATTTTATGAAAGAAAAAAGTTGATGTGACGCTGATGTGGCTGGAAGAATAGGAGGAGAAGTTGTTCACTACTACAAAGGGCCTTACAAAACTCCATTAAATAGATACATATATACTTTATCAATTGTTTCACATTGATCATTGTATTCAAAAATGTTTTAAACGGTTCATTAAACATAGGTTTTTGTCCCATTTTAGTCATTGAATGATATATTGATTGATATAACAAGTCAGTTTGATTATATGGATAACATAGAACATGTAAACATGAATTATGTGTAGGTAAATTATGTATATATTCTATAGAAATCTCTCTAGTTAATTTATACTACAAATTCTAATGGTTAGCTAAATGGTGAATTCCAATAGTTACATATATTTCCTTCCGTCCCAAATTGAACTAGTTCTAAATGAGTCACTGAGTGTTTGTTTCATTTAGGGATTATTACCTGTGGATGTAGCTAACTATGACCAAATGTCTATGTTATGTAAAGATCTAGTAAAATTTCTATGTCATGTAATTAACTACTAAAATTCTCCATTTGATGTAATAGGTGACCGGCTAAATAGGTAGTCAGTTATAATTCTATCATTTATATATGTCCAGTTGACGTCCATATCATCTATGAATGACACCTCATTTTCAATAAATAATAATAATAATATCTATATACAAATCTAAGTCACTCATATCCACAATCAAAATCCAAAAGCAATTCAACCAAACAAATCATCTAAAAATCCAATCAAAGCCATATCAAAAACAAATCAAAAAACAAACACACACCCATATATATATATATATATGGAAAAAGTGAATATAAGGTTGTTCCATACCTAAGCTTAGGTATAGAACCCCTCACATACCAATTTTTTAATATTTGTTGTATAATAAATAATTGACCTGGGCCCCATGAATTTTATGGATTAAAAAACAAAAATATGAGGGTTCCATACCTAAGCTTAAGTATGGAAAAGCCTTATAATATATATATATAATATATATTCACCATCGTCGCGATCTAGGCTCTTGTATATACATATACATATACGTTCAGATCGGATTCCCGCGGTGATAGTTGGTGGTTGAAGACTAGGATAATCATTACCATCCTCATATGGGTTGACTACCCGTTGATCGGATTTTATCATCTGGGTTTTGTGACGGAGGAACGGCGGTGCAGGGGAGCAACCCTAGACCCAATCTCAAGTGGTGTGTGAGGTGGTCACGATGTGGTTCGTTGATCTGGGCTTTGTTGCGGAGGACGACGGTGCATAGATCTGGGTACAAACACGACATTAAAACCCTTCTGATAAACTTTCTTTCTTAACGGATCCAGGAAAGAAAATGGTTGGTGGAGTTAATTGTAAAAATAACTTTGATAGGCTAGAAGGTTGAAATACTTGTGAATTGCCTAAATTTGATAAACTTTGATACTTGTAAAAACAACTTTGATAAACTTTCTTTCATAATGATCAGAGCTTATTAAAATATATTTTGATAATTAGGCTATTTTTTTTAATAAAATATATTTTGATTGTATGTGTTATCATGATTATGAATCGGAATGGAATTTCTTTATGATTGTAATTGGAATCAATGTGATTGTATGGGGAATAATGTATTAATTCTAAACTGATTTCTTTGTGGATCGTTGAAAAAAATGGAGTTGCCGGAAGTTGGTTGGAAATTCGCCGGAGAAGATGACCGGAGATCGGATATCACCGGAAATCTATAAAATGTAATGAACTATGGCTTAATGTATATTGTATGTAACATACATGGCATCCTATGTACAAGGCCGGCCCAAGATTTTTGGTGGCCTTAATCGACATCAATTTTGGGGGCCTAGTTTATTAGCTTACAAAGTAAAGTAAACAAAGAAAGAAAAAAAAGAAGGGTACATGCGCTTGTGCTGCCTTCTGCCTGAGAGTTATGTGAGGTTTCTGTCGAGTGTCGATTAGAGATTTTTTTAAAAGGAAGGCTGAAACTCTTATTTGGTAAAATATACAAAACATTAAGCTCAAATATATAAAACATTAAGCCCATTATGTAAAATATGAGGCCCTAGACTTTTGGGGGCCCAAAGCTTATGCTTAGCCCAAATATACTATTGGGCCGGCCCTGCCTATGTAGCATCTGACATGACCTCAACCTGTTACACGTAAGGGGTTAACAGGTAACATACATTTTTTGGACAGAATTAGTAGTTAATTGCATGACATAGACATTTTACAAGATTTTTACATAACATAGACATTCGGTCATAGTTAGTTACATCCACAGGTAATAATCTCGTTCATTTGTCATCAACTTGACGTATTGAAATGCTTATATTGAATTGCTCATCAGGTCACCGAATGAGTTAGTTGAGACAAAAAAGTTAACCTTCAATGACCTGTTCAAAACTTTTAAAAATACAATGATCAGTGAGATATTCTATGTAATTCACTAGACCTACATAGTTAGAGTCTCTATCTTTAATATATGACACCAAGTTTAATTAAGGCAATTAATTTTGAGCAGGCTTTTAGATAAAAATATGAGTTGTCTTGCTAATGACTTTATCGATATCAGACTTGACGCTTTGTTTCTAATGCACTAGTTTATTTAGGATATAAGTGGTGGATGCGACTATTGTGACCTTTTTTTAACATTACCTATTATGACCTTTAACTTATCATTTCAAATTAATTAAGAATTTGTATTTAACAAATATAGAAAAATAAATTTGAAATAAAATATAGACAAATTGGGCCACCTGCTTTCAGATTAGGTGGCGGGGGTTGTTTCTTTTTAATGAAGTCTTGGGTTCAAGCATTACTCAAAAGATTGTTCTCTTCGCAGTAACCCCGGGGGTATCCATTGGAGATGGTAACGAGTGTAGTGTGTGGAACGTGGATTCGAAGTCCGCATACTGATATCAGTGTGGATTCTCGAGCCATCTAACAACTAATTCGCCATTAAAAAAGTTATATATATAGACAAATTTGTTGAACGAAAAGGCAGTGTTTTAAACATTAGCTTTAGGCTTTTAAGGCCTCTCCCTATCCTGACGCCGTCATCCCCTCGTCTTTACTGCCACATCAGCTTTCTCTTTCCAAGACACACCCAAGAACTACCCCCTCCCTATCATACCCCCTTCATCATCCCATTCCCAATAAAAAAAAATATTAATTTCACATACACAAACAATGAAATGGGCCCGTTGTTTCCCGTCTTTTGCTTTCGTTTTTTAGACGACCAAAGATGACAAGCAAGAAGACGAGCCGGTGCCTAAGGGAGTCTTTGACGACGAGAAGGTTGAAGGGGGACGATGAGTGCATAGTGACCGGCCTTATTGGTTTATGCACAATATATGAAGTGATAAAGATGGTTGATTGATAGATGGGCCTAGCTATATATGACAGAAGATAGGGGATAAGGGTTGGTGGGTAAGATGCAGGTTTTTTTTTTTTTTAATTTGAGAAGAAACCGGTTAATCGGTTTTTGATATATCAAAATAACCGATTACCGGTTAGTAACCGGTTTGGGGCAAAAAAAATGCTAATCGGTTAGTAGCCGGCGGTTATTCCTAACCTATAACCGGTTTGTACTGTATCGGTTATTAACCGGTTTCGGTTATCGGTTACAAAGAGGTTCGGTTCGGTTAACCGGTTTTTTTGTGCACCTCTATGTACTAGAACCGGCAAATATTGACCCAATTGCCAAATATTGGGCCATGATTTTTTGGATCGTATTAATTATTATGCGGTTCCTTACTAAATTGAAGACAGTTTCTGGCTTTTTCTTTCTTTCTTTCTTTCTAACCACAAAAAAAATAAAGTTTAAAGCAACCACATTGCATGCTCTACACATGTGTCAAAGGGAAACTAATTATTTGTTTTTGACATTGTAATTCCATAAAAATGCTTTACATTTATTTTCATTTTAATTTTAAATATTTTTAAATTTTAATATTCATTTTCTTAATATCAATTCGTATAAACAAAGTATATTAAACTTGATCAATACCTTCCTAATTTATATTTTGTTTTGTTAATTCGAATTATATTTAAAACTCACTATTCTTTTAATTAAAAAAAGAATCTTTTTCAATGTTTTATGAATGCATGATTTTTTTTTATTTTTCTTTTTAATTAATTTACAAAGCATCAAGTATATATCAAATTCCAAAAAAAAAAAACAAATTACTAATTAATATTACACACTGTTATATAAAACTTCTTTTTGAATTTTCAAACCAAGTGAATAGATTATGAATCGTAGTTCGTATTTATCAAGAAGACGTATTTAAAGCTAAGAATAAAGATGTTGTAATATAATAATTAGCTTACATACGATTTGAATTTAAAATAAAATTGCATTTAACAACGGGTGACCTTGTTTCATGACTGTATGCATGAGTTTACCCGTTTTTGTTTGTCAATTTTAATCGCCAATACATTTTGTTACGTGGCCTATTTTGTCCCAAAACCCAATCTAACCTGGGCCCATTTTGACCCGAACCCATTTGATGCATTTCTAAAAACTGCCCGTTTTGACCCGGACCCATTTTGGAACCCATTTTGACCCGATACTTAACCCGAACCGACCCGTTTATTTTGCCACCTTTAGTATGTATTGTGCTGTGCTACATATATATATATATATTCCCTTTATAGCATGCACTTTTTTGTTTGTCTCGTGGAGGGAATGTATATAACTTCAGATGGACTTTGTATAAACTACCTAATCTATATCTACTAGCTTATCAACCGGGTATTACCTAGGTAGAATGAAGTGAATACAAAATAATATATGGTGCATATGTGAAAAGTTTGTTGCACATTGTCTAAATACAGTTTGATCCGCAAACTATACCACCAAGTCGGTTCGAATAAATGTGCTACACGGATGTTATAGACATGAATTCGCTACTTGATACTTGACCTGTATGGGAACTTGAAGCGAGTAATCCGTTGATCAGGTGGAGAGTAGTCGACCGGGGAGTAATGTGATTTGAATTCGCTACTTGATACAACAGCGTTTATCTACTACTATTAGTAACTAATTTTAGATGCATGCATGTAAAACGGAACAATTTTATATGCTACTCGAACACATGTCTTCTAAGATTGGAGAAAGACTAGCATGGAAAAATCCCACATTTTATTTTATTTTTAGCTGGGCATTTAATCGAACACCTTGTCGGGTGCTTAACCTGAAAAGTGAAAACACATATCTAAAACATGGAGTAGTTACTAAATCCATTGACAAAAAATAATATGTGTGCCGAGATTGAAAAACCAAACATAGTTTTTCTTAATTATAAAATCAGAAAACCCACCATGGACCTTAGGTTCTGCAATCTAATAATATGTTGCCCATATTTGCATAAAAGAAAGATTATTTATAAAGAGTTGGAAATTATATATGATTAAACTAATTAAATAATTACCATTACATAAAATATCACAACGAATGTGAACTAAATAAGGGTGCAAATACATATTTAATAATACAAAACCCATAATGTTTAATACAAGAAGGACTAAGGCAGCAATCAATTTATATATATATATATATATATATATATATATATATATATATGTAACATTCCGTTCTTAAAATTTTATTCATTCAATTGGAATCATTTATTTAATCTTTTATTTTCGATTTATCGTAACTATTTTATGTTCTATTGTATCGACACGCGTAAACCGGGTATCGGATTTCCATAAATTCGGAACTTGACAATTTGAAACATTAACTAACAAACTTTAGTAACTAACGGAATGCCTAAAACTATCGTTAAATTTATTACAAATTTAGTCCCATTGTTGACGGACATAACAAAAGAAAACACCACTTAACATTGTTAGTGGGACACATGTTGTGATGCATGTAAACCACTTGTCTTATGAGGAATAATCCTTCACTTATACTCTAATTAGATACACAAATGGTCACTTTTACATGCAATACCATTTACACCAAAGAAAACACACACAAAGCTCTCAAAAACATCATATTCTCGGTCATAATCAGGAAGATTCTCATCGGTTTAAGCTCCAAAAACTTGTAAAAATTCAGGTATTCTTATTACTTGATGTTTCTATTTAATTGTTCTTCGAAAATTGTGAGCTTTTGGTACATTAGTTTCGGTTTTACTAGTTCATAATATCGGGTTGTATTTTCAGAAATTGTTAAGATTTCGTATAAAAGTTTGAGTTATTAAGTGAAATATTTGAATGTTACAACTTACAACCGGAAGTTTTGAAAAATATGGATCAATGTCGATTTCTTGATTACCATTTGAATGAAAGTTTTGTGTTGCAAGCATTTTAATTCCGGGATTCGTTATCATAAGAAACTGAGCACAAATGTGTCAAATGTGGTTATTTAGAAACCGAGCTAGACATTGTTATAATCTAGCATATTGTTATACCCTGGTTATTAATCAAACCGAACAGAAATATGTATCATGTTATGCAAACTCAGAAATTATACAAGTCATGTGAACCGACTTGTAGAAGTCGGTATAGAGAGTCTTAATGTATGCAACCGATTTCCAGAAAACTTGTTGATCACCATTTCATGAATTCCTCCAAGAGCTGTATAGCCTAGTACCGACTTCCACAAGTCGGTACTCATTTGAATGTTAAAAACAGAATTTCTCAAGTATTTCAGGAACTCAATACCGACTTCCAGCTTACATGATAACAAAATATTCTAAGTACTTTTCCAAAACAACTTCATAGTCGGTATGCCTAAATATTTCTAAGTATTGCTAGCATGTTAATGTTTCACAGATTCGTTTAAGTGTTTGTTAAACCTGTACCGACTCCTAGAAGTCGGTGTCGGTACACACTTTCACTTAACTACAAAATTTTGTGAAGTGTTGTCCAGGATCTTTTACGATTAATGTTTCACTATTTTGCTAAGTGTTCATGAGTCTAGTACCGACTTCCAGGGGTCGGTACTCACTCTCATTACTTGATCAATGTTTTGCAAATTTGCTAAGTGTTTAGGTAACTACATAATGAGTTGTGGAAGTCGGTACACATACACATTTATACATACTTATACACATCTATAATATACTTAACTTTCTAAGTGTTGTATACCTAGTACCGACTTCTAGAAGGCGGTACTCACTTACATGTTGTCAAAATCATGTTTTCTAAGTATTTCCATGACACAATACTGATTTCCAGAATGCATCAAAATATTCTAAGTGTTTCAGAACCCTGAACCGACTTCCAGAAGTCTGTACCGACTTCCAGAAGTTGGTATACGCATCTTCTGTAACATCCTAAACATTTTTATCTTAGACGTTGACTTTGTCGTTGGTCAATCGCTAATTTCTTTGGTTTGACCGTTAGTTGATTCTTGACGCCGTTAATTGATTAAATTGCTAAATAATTAATTATTATTAATTAGATAGTCAATGTGATGCTTGATTGAGTTGTTATTGATTATGAGGTGTTAGTATGGTTTTTGGTTTACCATTAAGTGCTTGTAAGGTTGTGTATCTTCCCG
>JAOEHQ010046862.1:0-11228 GCA_025447715.1 Asclepias incarnata
GTGTTTATTGTACCGTGAAATAAAGTAGAATACGATGTATTAGTATGTCATGATTCAATAACAGAACTTGAACACATTCTTTGGGGGGCCGGTAATGTAAAAAAATAATTTGGTGACCGATAATAAATTTTACACTACCAACTCAAAGTTTTGCGGGAACCGGAACCCCCGGACCCCTTAATAGTAATGGTCTTAACTGGTATATATTCCATGAGTCTTCCAAATGTCATGCTATATGGTTCTTTGACTTTTTGAAAGCACAATTTTAAATGGACCTACTCTTAGTTTTAGAACCTGCTCTGTTTTGTTTTTTTATGTATAGATTGTTAAAGAAAGCCGACCAATTCCCAAGTCTCATACGATATATTTTAACGGGATAATATATCGGGGATGATCCGTACACCACTAATTTTTAGCCGTACACCACCAAACATGTTTTAACGTGTTGTACTGTACAACACTTTAAAACATATTAGGTGGTATACGGCTAAAATTAGTGATGTATGGATCACTGTCCTATTTTAAATGAAGAAGCGATTGACATGCATACATATATACCTCATTTGTTAGCCTTAGAATAGATTAGTTTTATGTCTAGGTTTGCAAAATGTTGTAGAGTAGTTTTGTATTCTTATATACTGTACGTAACAATGTTTATTACTTGTATCAAAAAAAGCAAACATAACAGTCCAAACAATGAATAATTCCACATTAACATGAGCTTGGACTATATTTACCAGGTGTAAAAGCCTTTTAAAAAAAAATGAGCTTACACTCGATTTGCCCAAACTAAATGAAATATTTAAAACACGTTTTGTCATGACAAAATCAAAAGTGCATATGAATCACAATGAAATGTGATTGATATTACCAATATTTTGTAATTATTTTCGATTTTATATGTGTTTTGAATTAGTTCTATCGTATTTCTTTTCGGTTTTATCTCGAAGTACATATGAAGGGAAAAAACAAGTTTATATGACTCCTTCAAACCTTGCCTCTCTGTACACAGTTGGTTTAGTATCTTTCCATTGTTAGGCATAGCCTCTGCATAGGGAGGTGATCCGCACACCATTTTTTTTAGCCATATACAACTAAATATGATTCACATTATTATACAATACAACACCTTAAATCATATTTGATGGTTTATGAGTAAAAAAAATGGTATACGGATCATCTGTATTTATAAGACACTAAACATATGATTCTAATTACAACAAAAAATACAAATCAAATTCTAATTTACAAGAAATAATAACTTTTAACAGATATAAAATATAACAACTTTTAAAATTTGATAAATTCAATTCATTTTTAAGTAAAATGATACGTTTTATAATTATAAGATATTGAGAAATATGTACTACTTCGGCCGGCCTCATTGTGAGTCTATTTTTAAACTGACAATAAAATAACAGCATTGCCTTTGATCAATAGTTGGACCGGGTTAAGGGTTGCTGGCTAATCCTTACAAATACAATATGGTCAATGGTTTATACCTCTTCTGAACCTTCTCCCAGTCATGGCTGTTGCTACCTCCATTGCCCTTTCGCTCATCATCGGTACCACCATTCTCGTCCTCACACTTCCTTATGCCGCCCCTATATCGTTTCAGAAAACTGGTTTCAGCCCAAATGACGGTGATATCAAATACGAAAGAGATGCTTATCCTTCAAACAATGCAATCCAACTCACTACAAACCAACGTGATGTTAGTGCGTTGGTTAGCATTGGCCGTGCCACCTATTCAGAACCGTTGCACCTTTGGGACAACACCACACAGAACTGTACTGATTTCTCCACTCGGTTCACTTTCACCATCAATTCTCTCAACAGTTCAAAGTATGGCGACGGGCTTGCGTTCTTTCTTGCACCAAATGGGTCTACGGTTCCTGATAATGTCACGAGTAGTGGAACCCTTGGGCTTACCCGTGATGACCAGGCATTGAACTCTACTAGCAACCCGTTTGTTGCTGTTGAATTTGATATTTTTCAGAACAAGTGGGACCCAGAAAATGAACATGTCGGAATTGATATCAGTTCTATGGAGTCCATAAGGAACTTGACATGGCGAAGTAGGATTCGAGAAGGGGAAATATATGATGCAGTTATAAGGTATGATTCTAGTTTGTATAACCTTAGTGTCGTGTTCACAGGTTTTGGTCGCAGTGGACGTCTGTATCAGCGGATTTCTTACATCGTTGATTTAAAGGAGCACTTGCCAGAGTGGGTTACATTTGGGTTTTCTGGTGCAACCGGGAATACTGCAGTTATACATAGTATTTACTCATGGAACTTTAGTTCAAGTCTTGGTATCAATGAGAACATGATGGCCCCAGGCACAGGGACCATTGGTAGCCCTGGTCCACAGACTGGACCCAGACCCAATTCAAACAAAAGTAAAGTTGGGCTAGTGACCGGTTTAGTGATTGGGTGTGTTTTGTTGGTTGGGATTGGTCTAGCGTTGTTTATACTGCGAAACAAGAAGAAAAGATTTGAAACTAAAAATGATACTTTCGTGCTAGATAGTGAATTCGAAAAGGGTACCGGAGCACGAAAATTTTCCTACAAAGAGCTGGCTCGAGCGACTGGTAACTTTGCCGAGCAAGAAAAGCTTGGGGAGGGTGGTTTTGGTGGGGTCTATAAAGGTTTTGTGAAAGAAATGGACTCGTACGTTGCAGTCAAAAGGGTGTCAAGGGAGTCTCACCAGGGAATAAAAGAGTATGCATCAGAAGTTAAAACCATTAGCCGATTACGACACAGAAACTTGGTGCAACTAGTCGGCTGGTGCCATGAACAAAAAGAGCTACTTCTGGTGTATGAATTCATGCTAAACGGTAGTCTAGACTCGCATTTATTTCACGGCAAAAGCTTATTAACATGGCCCATAAGGTACGCGATTGCTAAAGGTTTGGGGTCAGCACTGCTTTATTTGCACGCAGAATGGGAGCAATGTGTGGTGCATCGGGACATCAAGTCAAGCAATGTTATGTTGGATTCAAGTTTCAATGCGAAACTTGGTGACTTTGGGCTAGCTAGGTTTGTTGACCATGACAAGGGTTCGCAGACCACTGTCATTGCTGGAACCATGGGCTACATGGCTCCAGAGTGCGTTATGACAGGTCAAGCAAGTAGGGAAACCGATGTGTACAGTTTTGGAGTCGTAGCCCTGGAAATAGCATGCGGAAGGAAGCCGGTGGACCTAAAGGCTGCAAAAGGTCAGATAAGAATGGTGGAGTGGGTTTGGGATCTTTACGGGCAGCATCGGGTTCTAGAAGCAGCTGACAGTAGACTAATGGGAAATTATGATCAGAGAGAAATGGAATGTTTGATGATTGTCGGGCTCTGGTGTGCACATCCAGACAACACTTTCCGCCCAACAATTAGGCAAGCAATCAGTGTTCTTAATTTTCAGTCTCCCTTGCCCAGCCTGCCATCAAAAATGCCTGTGCCAACTTACTTCACCCCTTTTACAAACCTCACCATGTCTTCACAAAGCAGCCACACACAGAGCTCGAGCTATGGGTATAACACAGACTCGACAAAGTAACTGTTAGTTTTGCGGCAATATCGGGTTGTATTCTTTGTATGTAAAAGCTATATGCTAAAAGAAGCTAAGCTAATTACCTCATTATATTGCATTTGTTGGGTTATTTATCAGGTTGTGTTTTCATGATTTCATGTTCTTTTAGATTGCATGATCCTTTTCTTGGATTTTCTTTGTGCATCACAGGAGGGATTATTACTTGATTCTTGTTTTGTGACACGAGTAATGTAAAATATGAGGTGTTGCAAAACGACCAATTATTTTACTTTCTACTGCAAGTGGCAAAATAAATACGACGCACATGTTGAGTAATGGGTCAAAAGGGTAACTTTTTGGTACATATACAACTCTACCGGGCCGGTCATTTTTGACCTAAAACATTTTATCTAATCTTGTAATAACTTCAAAAAGATGTGTTATATCTGTTTAAAAAACATATGCTATCACAATAATGATCTTATACTTAAAATCAAGTAATTAGTAAAATTACGAGGGAGAGATTCTGGTGTAAACATCTAAGAAATCATTCAGATAGTACTGATTTTCCATATTTTCACATTACAATGACCATTTAAAAACAATAGATGTCTGTAGAGTCTCGATCATCTTGAGCTCTACAAAAATCAAGCATCTTTCACGATTCTAAAGTAACACAAAATCAATAGAAAGCGATGGCAATGCCAAGATTATGGAACCATTTAGAACTACAAAACCTGGATGGTAGTAGAAGGGTTCGTTTTTCTTACTTGTACAGCTCCTTAAATCTCCGGCAGGCTTCCAACACGTTGTTCCGGTGTCCAAAGGCGCTGACCCTAACAAACCCTTCACCAGCAGGTCCAAACCCGCTACCAGGAGTGGTCACGACATGGGTCTTCTCAAGAATCTCACTAAACACGTCCCATGAGCTTTGACCTGGGAAGTGAACCCACACATATGGGGCATGCTTTCCTCCATATACCTTAAACCCTAGAGAAGTAAATGTGTCCACTATAATCTGTGTGTTTTCTTTGTAGAACCCAACCACTTCATGCATAGCCTGCAAGAATTGGAAACACATTAATAATATATACAGCTTTTCAAAAAAAGAAAATAAAATAACATTAATAATATAAACCACCAAAGAAAGCTGCAGTAATAGCGCTACCATCATAAACTGACCTTAAGACCTTCAGGAGAAAGGCATGCAAGGCCACCAGCTTGAGCGATGTTTGATGCGCCATTGAAGCCAGTACAGACAATGCGGTTAAAGTCCTTAGCCACAGGAAATCCGTCTGAAAACTTAAGTTCTTTTGGGACTACAGTCCAACCTAGACGAACACCCGTAAATCCAGCATACTTAGAGAAAGATGCTGTTTCAAGTGCAACCTGCACACTCCAAATAGTAGAATTGATTGAATGAAGTCCAATAACTGATTTAGGAAATCACAATTCATTTGTATTGGTTTAATCGCACCTCTTTGGCACCGGGGATTTCAAAGATGGATTTAGGGGTGTCGCCTGACACGTACATGGCATATGCTGAATCATAAACTATGATGGACCCATTGTCCTTGGCAAAATTTACTAACTGGGTTAGCTGCTCTTTTGATGCAGCAGAACCCGTTGGGTTGTTAGGTGAACAGAAAAATATGATATCTGTTCGAGAAACTTTAGATAAATCAGGAAAGAAATCATTCTCCGGAGTACATTTCATGTATTCAATTTTTGCAAATTTCTCAACATCCTTTTGGAACTGTCCTGTCTGGCCCATAATGACACTTGAATCTACATAAGCCTGATAAAGAAATGAAGATCGAAAATCAGTTGCACATACAAATGGCCTTGTAGCAACTAGCCGAAGTTCTTCCCTTTTTACATCTCATGTTTCTGCTATTGTACAAAAATACAGCAGCAGAACCAAGTGACGTTTGACCGCCATATTTCGATGTGGCACAATAGGATTGCAAAATGGATCACTCTTTGGAATAGTTCAAACCTGGTCGAACCAGGTTGACCCGAAACACTTTTTGTCCAATTATTTTGAACTTCTTATATTTAATTGAAGGGTCAAATATGGTTAGAAATTTATTTCAAAAATAATCTCTCTTCTTAATTAAATGATTTATGAGATTTTATGCATTGTGAATAGACTTGGGAGACTTTTGAGCCAAAACTTTCGAAAAACGACTTTTGACCAAACTGACTTTAAAGTTTAAATACTTTTTTGTCAATTTTACCCATGCGACCCATTGTAATACATACCCCAGACAACCATTTCCTTAAATTACCACCACTAATCAAAACAATTAATTCAAAACTATAACTGGGCTACCGGATATGATGGATCTTGCACTGCCATTGTAACGTTAGACCCAAATAAGACCTGCAAGGAAAGAATTAACAAATGTAGATGTTACAACTCACGCAAATGATACTTGTCTTTTATGGTAAAATAAAATATAGATAATATTGATATAACGAGAAGAAATATTGGTTAAAAAGATGATCCCACTTTGAAAACTTATATAAAGAAGAATCAAATACACAAATAACAAACAAGCTTGTAAAGCAAACGCAAACCTGAAGGCGAGAAATGTCAGATTTTGCACCATCAGATACAAATATGTCATCTTCCTCTATTCCAAGGTTTCCATAAAAAGTTGAAGCAAGACGAGCTCTCAGTTCCTAACATATAAATGACATGTATCATTGCATGATAAATTTGTCATGGATGTACAATCAGTGTTCTTATCTCCCAACACGAGCAACTGATAAATACGTGTTAGTAGAACTAATACAGTAAACTGAATATTTCCAAAATTCTAGCATGTATACACCAATTCAATACAACTTTACATGATTGCTTTTTGGTCATAACTATAATTGATGGTGCTAGACCAAATTAGAGGGTGTTTTAATAGGGCATTTAACACTTTGGTATAAAACTACACTGTCAGAAGAAATCACATGTGAACTGCTGAAGCAAACAAAGAGCTTTTCTGGGTTTTAGTCGCTAAACCGTCAGTTGTCTTGGTCCAAGAAAATAAGTATTTGGGGATTTTCTGGCTTCTGGTTGGGCCAGTTGGTTATCGTAGATAGCAGTTGGTTGGGGTATCTAAAAGGAGGTTACCATCTTCAACCATTACTTGATGCCAGTATTAAAACATAGCAGCTGTGACTTTGTGAGAGACCTATACTTCTGTTTTAGTAATATTGTTGGCCTTGATTTCCTTTCTGTAAACGATATTGGTTTGCACATAACTTTAGTGGCTGTTTCATGAGAGTTTTGGTACAGTTTATAAGTAAAATGTTCCATCTAAAAACGGAATCATGGTACGGGATTATCAATCTGTTTCGACTTGTCATCTGGGGATTTTAAAGATTTTGGACGTGGAGCATTATTTATCAACCCTGGCCTATTGCAAGTTTTTGGTATTGGTTCTTAGCAGATATAAAGAGTATCTACATATTGAAAATATCAATGTTGGTATGACTACAAATGGAAATATTTAGCTGATGATGCCTCCATATTTGTGATGTGCTGCAGCTTCAACACTCGTGTAATATAACTATCAATTCCTGGCTACCTAGAATCTAAATTCTTTTTATCAAGGTAAGGGAGTATAGCGTTGGTTTACACCGTCAATGATGGTGCTTGCAGTAATCTGGAACTATACAGGTCCACTTTGACAAACCCCTATGACTTTGGAACTTTAGCACTGATTTATGTATATCTGGGGTACAAATACATTGGCTGCTGTTAGGAGGCAAAGCCCAAGTCATATGCCGCTCACTTGGGTTAGATATTGTGATTGTATGGCATCTTCAGATGCAAAGTCCGTGATTCTTTAGGGATGCAGGCGCTGTGATGAGTGTACTGTATGCAACTCTGAGGAAGGTTTTGATTACCCTATTATATTAATACTTTTCCCTAGCTGAATGCAGAGCTGCTCTACTTTATATGGAAAAAGTCGCTAGCAGGGAACATTCAGATGTTGAGCTACTAATTTTCATTGTTTTGTTTCAGAAAATTCCCCCCAGCTTATAGAAAACGAGCTTAGGTCGGATAAATTCACAAGAAAAGGAAACAAATACCAAATTTGAAGGTTATAAAGACTAGTTACTTGGTATTGGCATGTTTCGGTCTGGGACTCGGGGCATGTCCTGAGTAGTAATGTTTTTTATTCTTTAAGAATCAGCCCATTATATTTTGCAAGTATTTTATTGGATCCATAAAAGTTTGTAGCACTTTCGCCCCTTTTACCCAAAAAGAAAGATGTCAACTATGGATACCTTTTCGCCTTGTTCAGCTCCGTATCCACTGTAACCCTCAACAGTCGATAAGCCATGTGCTCTCTGCCAAACAGAAAATGAAACAGCATCATCTTGTTTTTCTTAATCCATAATCTCGTTTTATCCAAGTACAGGGAAGAAAATGCTGCCGACTGTAATCATACCTTAGCCATTGCAGAAGTAATGACTTCTGGAATTGGCTCAGTGGTATCACCAATTCCAAGGCTTATCACTTGTGCATCAGGGTACTTTTGCATGTGTGCAGCCTTCCTTCTACCAATCTGCAATTCAGCAGACGATAACCCTTTAAAATCTCATATCGAAAAACAAAATCAACAACATTATCAGACTATTTGAATCTAAAAAGCAGCATCTGAAATGACTGTACATACCTCCGGAAAAAGGTATCCAGCTTGCAGTTTAGCAATGTTCCCATTACGAGACACTTTCGTCTTGTAAGCTGTAATAATATCAACACAGCCAATTAAAAACTTTGCCAATCAAAATGGCAACATGAAAGTTGAATAAGTACCATACATTCGGGTCATTTTAAATATGCGTTATTCGTCCCATACTCCCATTTGGGTCATATAAAGTGACAAGCTTTTTATAACAAACTTAAGTTTAATACGTTACAAAATGACCGAAACGATACATAAAAGCATCTTTTACAACTAAGATGTTCAAATACAAATGAAATCCCTTCTCCTAACCATTTACATATACATTTACAATACATACATTTGTTTTGGGGATATCATCCGTACTGCAACATTACGCAACTTTAGGTACTGCACCTCTCACATACCAGGGATTCAATATGTACATTTAATAAACTTAAGGGGCAAAATGGAAACTTTTTTCTTAACAAATCTGCATTACGGATCATTTCCCCTTTTTTTTTATATAAGTTCAAACAGAATCATTCAATCAATTACAATCAGTAAAACTAGCCGAAAAATACCGGTCTGTTCAGGAGGGGAAGTAGCAACACATTTGCAAACCCCAACTTTCTTAGCAGAAGGTACAACAATCTGACTTCTGCAAAAACAAACATGTAATTAATTAATTAATAATTAAATACCACTAATCATTATGTTTAAATTTAATTAAATTGTATAAGTAAAGATAGATTAATGAAGACCTGACAACATCAAAACTGTTTTGAGCGAAAAATGCGGAGGTTGATGAAGAGAGTGAAGAAGAAGAAGTTGTGAGGTGATTTTGAAGAAGTGAAGACATTGTGTGTGTGTGTGAATG
The DNA here is from genome assembly GCA_025447715.1 of Asclepias incarnata. Lineage (NCBI taxonomy): Eukaryota > Viridiplantae > Streptophyta > Magnoliopsida > Gentianales > Apocynaceae > Asclepias > Asclepias incarnata. The sequence continues at coordinate 9,083 of JAOEHQ010046862.1, forward strand.
ATTGATTATATCAGGAAAGAAGGAAGGATATTATGATTAGACTGGAACAAGTAGTTTGTTTTTTGGGGGTGGCAGTGAGTGGTGTTTATAGTTGAAAGTTGAAACCCTAGAAAAATGGGGATGAGATTCCCTCGAGCTATCCAACTTGAGGGATCAAGTTGTGAAAATCTTGACCCTTGATTTAAAATCAAGGGTTAAGATTAAAAGATCATCTTTTATCTTTGGTTAAGATTAAAAGATCATCTTTTATCTTTTAATCTTAACCTTTAATTCTAAATCAAGGGTCAAGATTGCTCTAACTTGACCCCTCAAGTTATTTTCAACTTGAGAGGATCTCCTCCCAGAAAAATGGATGTTACTTTTGAACTAGAATAATGCCTTATTTGTCATTTTGTGGGAATGGGGAGTTTATTTCTTTTGCTTAGATGTAGATAATTGATTACCATAAGGATGTCCGTACGATGCGATTAGAAAAAATCGAAAAAATCAAAAAAATAAATGGCAGTTATTTAATGCGATTGAAAAACATAAAAATAAACAAAAAAAAAAGTATGTAATTAGAATTTTTGATTTTGATTATCCACATATTTAAAAAGATTAGTTTAAAATTGGAACATATGCGTTTGACTTAATTATTAGGAACCTATGATTTCTGTTTATACTCATGTTTGACTTAATTATTTGGTAACCGTGTGACGTAAATGAGATTGAATTTGAATAAAGGGAATATATATGGTAAAAGTAAGGGTAATATGGGTAAAAGTTTTAACATTTCAACATGGGGTAGAAAATTATTATAAGGTATTATAGATGAAATGATAGTTTAAATTAATTTTTATTTTGTTGTAAGCAAGCATGAAGCGCTAGTAAAAATAAACGTTAATTGAATCATATATGTAACGTAAATAAGATTGACAAACTATTTATATCTAATGTAAGTACTAAAATGATTTAGCACTTCACCAAATAATTATTCTAATATTAACGCCAAAGATTAATTTTATTGGGCTTTAAGCCCGGCAAATATAATTCTATTTTTCTTTATAAAACCTTCCATTATAAAAAAAAAAGAGTAATAAAATTTTAAAGTCACCACAACAGGGGGTCATTTATATCACATGTGGACACCACAACCAATCTACAAATCAAAGTAAATTGTCTTTGTTTCATAAAACAGAAGGTCGATTTTTTGTTTAATTCGTAATAAGCCACTTGTACTTCATGTATCTAATGTAGTACTTTTAGTTAAAGTAAATCTTACTCGCAAACCATCATTACATTTTAACAAGAATTATAATTCCGTTGGTTCGGTTTCGGTCTATTCCAGACCAACCCAATGCCTCTATTTTATGACAAGATAAATATTTTGAATTCGAGACCTTTTGTAAGAAAATATGATATCTGACCACTTTCATGCCATAGGCGAAACTATGAAAGGACCGGAGAAGGTCCCGGGTCCCCAAAATTTTTGCTTATATATATGTTTTATATTAAACATGAATTTTTATATAGATGAAAAAAAAAAGTTGCGTTCTACATATTAATTAAAGTTGTTCCTCCAGAAATTTGGTCGTGTTCCCAAAAGAATTGGTCATGTTCTGCCAATGCTTTGACAGTGGTTGCCTCTATTTGCACAAATAGTTCCTTTATGTTTTGATTGCTTAGAAGTCTACTAGAATATAAATAAGGTTGCAACTGGATTATAATAAGGTTTTTTTTTTAAACATGTTTTGTGTCAAAATAATTGGTAATATAAGCAACAAGATACAAAGTTGAGTGTTCCAATTTCAAGTACAAACTTGCAAATTGTATTTTTTGAACATTCAGACACACAAACACACATAATACACACACAAACACACGTGTATATATATACGACACTCACATATATAAATATACATATAATCAAAAAAACAAACCTAAGCCTGACCCCACTTCTCTCTCTTCGTCTTCCTCGTCGGATTTTCGAACAAACACCAAGACGTCGGCACCAAGAATGAAGCTTCGTAGTAACGTCTTAATCAGACACGCATTGGACGAAGGCGTAGACGCCTTACTACATACAGCCGTAGGGGGGAGGGAGTGGTCACCCCTTCCCCAAACTTCCCCAAATTGCCACCTCACCATTATCCAATAAAAACCCTCC
>JAOEHQ010046863.1:0-11227 GCA_025447715.1 Asclepias incarnata
GAGAAAGGGATGACGTGGCGCTGATGTGGCAGTGAGAATTTGAGAATTTGGTGTTATGGATGGGAGAGGCCTTATATAGTAGTATAGATATTATAGATACCCCCCCTAATTTCCAAAAATGTCCTTCAACATTATTAATTATTTTAAACATCTCTACTTGATAAACCTATAATACCCTATTGCTTTATCGTTTAGTCAAACTTCCTTTCTTATACACTTACCTTATTTAATTATCAGTTTAATTTATTATTATAACTTATATTTTATAATTTATAATTATGAAAAATAATGATGAACTTTTTTAATTCATCGAAACATTATCTTCTATATTTTGTGCGGGTACTATGCTATCATTTTCTTACACAAGTGTTTGGTTTGAAATTAACGTCGTCACGGCACCTCACACGTTGTGTATTATCGCCAACGCACCGCGCGAACATCCATCTAATTATATTATATTTGTGTTCACTAGTTGTGCATCTTTATCATATGTCTTTTTTTTTTCTTGGGGAAAAGGTTTTATCCAAGCAAACTTTTATATCTATAGGACAATATTTACATGATGTCAGACTATCTCTAATGGTGTATTTGGAGATGTGTCTTTACTTGTCTAAACTTTTAAATGCATTAAAGTATGCCCATGTTTGTATTGTTTGTGTGTTTATGTCGTTAACTAAGGATGTGTTTGTTATATTTGTTTGTTTTTTTCCGAAGTTATTGAGCCCCTTTTTATTTTTATTTTTAATGGCAGCCATTTAAGGATGTTTGTATGTAAATAATATATGGTGACGTGAAAAATGTAATGATATGTGAGGATGTTCTTATGGTTGAAGATAAAATTAAAGGATTTTAAAGATTTGTAAAGAATTTATAAGGAAACATTAGGGTGAAGGTTGTGTTCGGCATGAAAGCATCGGCATGAGACATCGGCATCTATCGGCAAACGGCATCTTCACCTCCTATGAATCGGCAACTTGCGGCATGTTGCATCAGCAAGGGAAATCGGCATCACCATGCCGATTGAAATAGACGTTTGGTATATTTGGAGCGTGCTTTTTTACTTTCTTTTTATCCCAAAAAAATCAACATCGCCATCTCTTCTTTCTTTGGAAATCTCGCCATAAAATACCATCGGTGGAAACCCCTGTTCTTGTTTCTCCGGCGAATTTGTATGTATAATGTTAAAGAGAGACAAAGATAGATAGATACTGAGATATATACATAGATAGATAGGTAGATATTCCATAGATATATATACCGAAACGGCTCTTGGATGTGACCAGAAAAAGTGTAGCGGTGGCGGTGATGGCTCTTGGGGGTGGTTTGGTGGTGGGCGGAATTTGTTGGTCTCTGTATATGTTGGATGTATGTATATGTATGTATAATAAATAGATATGTACAAAGATAGAAGATGGATAGATTACTAAGAGAGAGATCTAAAGATATAATGGGTATTTTTGTTTGGTAAGATGTAGTAAAATCGGCATCCACACCCTTCAATTTGGCATTTTTTTTTTGGCATGATTTGGCTTATTTTTTTAGAGGCCACATGACATGTTTCCATTAGCTACCACCATGTCAAATTTTGGCATGATGATAACCGCACGTCCGCACCTCACTTTTGTGTATAACCACTAGGCCACCCTGACAACAATCTTGGCCAAATTTTCTTATAAGTCATCAATCATTATCTCTAATTTCAATAATCGAATCTAATTTCAATAATCGAATCGGTCGTTAATTTCATCAAAATATTTTTATGCACGACATATCTTAGTCCCTTATAAAACAAACTACCCCTCCACCTTTTTCAACTTTCTGTCTTTAAAATACCAAAATTACCCCTCAATTTCAAAAGCTTTCTTTTTCTAATTAACTCATATACTTAAAATACCCTTAATAAAAGAACTTCAGATTTTCTGAAGTTCTTCAGATTTTGGTATTTTTGAGCTTGCAATATGTGTTACTTGAACAAGCAGCCACTTATATTTTACTTGCATGCTATAGTTTAAGTCAACACGTGTTTTTGTATGTGTGTTCTTATGATGATCCTGTTACACAGCTCTAAACTTCAGAAAATCTGAAGAACTTCAGAAAATCTGAAGTTCTTCTGAAGTTCTTCAGAAAATCTGAAGTAATCTGAAGTTCTTCAGAAAAGCTTAGGATTTTGCATTATCCAAGATTTCAGACTCACATTCTCATAACAATTTCCATTTCCATCTTCTTGTTGTACGAAGGCCCAGAAACATGAGTTCTTATCCAAAACTCAGCATAAGCAATCTACTACTGTAGGCACAAATTAAAATCTGAAGAACCCTTTTCATATACAAGGAAAATTTGTCGAAAAATTAATTCCCTTTTACTACTTGAAATTAATAAAAAAAAAAACTAAAAATAGAAAAATAGCAGATCCCCAATAATAATATAATCATTCATATCAAATACTTAATCATTCATATCACCGATTGTCAAATGACGGATCAAAAAATGGTTTCTGTAACTGTTTGAAAAAACAAAGAAAAAAAAATATACAACCATAAACAATATGCTAGATTTACAATTATTGCAAAATCCCAACCTCGAACAATTTTTTTTCTATTATGTAAAAATCATTAAACCCTTTCTTTTTATAATACTATAAATAGTAGAACAGATTATCAAGAAAAAAATAAAATATATATATATATATATATAACAAGACAATGCATACAAATCATACTTACATTAAAAAAAAGAAAAAGAAAAAAAAAGAAGTAGAAATCAAGATTGTAACAATAAAGCACTTGGAAAGCAAAATCAAGAGACATACCTTTGAGGATCTAACTAAAACCCACATATTCAATCGAAAGCCAACTCATCATCTTTGCAAATTTGGGAAAATGCAGAGAGAAAGAGGCGTTTGAGATGAGAGGTGAATTGAGAGAGAGGTAATAATATATTTTCTTATGTGTGCAGGTAAAGATAAAAGAAGAGTGTTGGATACGCTTGGGTGTTTTTTTTCTTTGGGGTAATAGTAATGAATTATTCACGCTGACGTGTAAAATTTTTAGCCCATGTAAGGAAGAGATAAGACCTGGAATGCGTGTTTCACACACTTTGTTTTTTAATATGGTAAGAAAATTCAACACATCAACAGTCTCGTACTGTGCAGCCTTACGTGGCAATTTCTAAAGAGGGACACAGTAATTAAAGGGTTCTTCTTATAATATAGGTAGATATATTCTATTTCTAAATCATTAATAGGTTTTGCTTTTTTTTTCCCCTTTCATTTTGGTGAAAAACATAATTATAATTAATATAAAAAATCATTCTATTCAACCAAATTGAAGAGAAGAGAGAAGTACATACATGTTACAAAACATAAACCAATCTTTAAACAATTTAAGTGTGTGATCTTTGAGAGACATCACCATTACGACTATTACTAAAAGCAACAAATTTAAAAAAACATGCTATTAAAAAAGGGACCATGGTTGACTGTCCTACATTGAGAATTGATAAGATCGACACATGCAAAAACCGAACTGGAAAACTGAAAATCGAAAAATACCGAAACCGAACCAAACCGATTGGTTCGGTTTATCAAAAACTACAAAATCTGCTAAAATCTATACCTTTTGTTAACGAAATCGAATGAAACTTTGAGGGTGGCCAGTTGTAATAAGTGTTTTTAAAGTTTTTAACCGTAAAAAGTTGAAGACTTGACGTGTGTCGTGTGTATATTTAATTAAAAACCGAAAATGGGTAAAAGAAGAGTAAAAGAGGGTTTTGATTTCTTTACCTTAAATCTGAAAAATAGATGTTGGTGGTGATGTTCTAAAGATAAAAACACTGTTCTTGAAGCTAAATCTATACAAAATAAGTTTGGATCTTAACAAAAGTTGATGTTTAATGGCGGTGATATGTTGGTGCATTTCTGTGTGACAACAGCATTTTGAATATTAGTCTTGAGTAGAGCCCGACCAGTAGAGCCTGACCAGCAGAGCCCGACAAGTAGAGCTCGACCAGTCGAGGTCGACCACCTATCAGAGCCGTATCAGAGCAAAGGATTTGGTTCGGGGTTAGAGTTTTCAACAATATTAGTTCATTTTCTGGTACGTTGCTTCAAGCTTTCGGCTGTTCAAGGAAGATTTGGTTTAGTTCTACCTATTGTCGAGCTCTACAGGTCGAGGTCAAGCATCTTCTTGTCGAGGCCAACCTTCAGTCGAGCTCTACAGGTCGAGGTCGACCAGTCGAGGTCGACCAGTCGAGGTCGAGGTCGAGGTCGACCACCTAGCCGACTTAGCTTACTTGTTTTCAGTTTTTCGTCTTATAAATATCTCTCTTTGTTCTCATTCGAAAGAAGTTTTAGTTTTTGCTTAAGTTTTGGTTTGAAGTTCTTTGACATGGTTTTGGACTCGAATACTCACTTGAGTTTAAGTTTGAAACATTGTCTTTTGAATTTTGGACTTGTAAACTTGAACAATCTTAAGTTTCTTTCACTTATTCTCATTTGATAGAACTTGTGATTTTGTTTAAGTTTTGATTTAGAACTTGTTTGAAATTGAACTTGTTACTCTCTTGAGTATTGGTTTGGTTTCTGTTAATCAAGTTTTGAATTTGTGAACTTGAATAATTTTCGGTTTTATCTTTTGATCGTTTCTTTTTTAAAGAACTTGTAACTTTGATTAAAGTGTGGTTTGAACTTGTTTGAATTTGGAATTTCTAGACTCTTTGAGTTTGATTTTGAATTCAGTCAATCAAGCTTTGAACTTGAATATTTGATCAATTCTTGGTTCTTTAATCACTGATGGCTAAAATGGATTTTGGAGAGAATTCGAAAGGTTTTTAGAGAGTTTTTGAAGACATTCGACATTTGGAGAGTGATTTTCGAAATTGGTTGTGTTCTTCATTCGAGTTTTGGAATCGGAATTCAATAAATTTCATGGGGAATTGTAAACTTGATTGAATTTGTTTAAAACTTATTTAAGTTTAGTTTCTTGAAATTTATTTTGTGTTCTTGTCTTTGGGAATTGTAGATTCATTCGAGCCTAGTTTCTAAAGATTAAAACCATTCGAATCCAAGGGAATTGCAGTGTATTTTTGAGATTGATTTCTAAAGATTATACTGATCCAAGGGAATTGAAAATTCTTGTGAAATTTTATTTCCGTGGATTTGTTTAATCTACGGGAATTGGAATTTCAATTGAATTTGGTTTCTATCAATTTCTCAAATTTTTTGGGACTTGTAAGTTTGCTCAAGTTTAGGTTTTGGACTTGGCTGAATTTGAGAAACTGAGATTTGAAACTAGTTGAGAAATAATTTTGATTTGGAACTAGTTGATTAATAAGTTTAATCTGAAACTAGTTGATGAATGAGTTTGGTTTAAAACTAGTTGATTAATAAGTTTAATTTGAAACTTGTTGATGAATAAGTTTGATCTGAATCTAGTTAATTAATAAGTTTAATCTAAAACTAGTTGATGAATAAGTTTGATCTGAATCTAGTTGATTAATAAGTATGATCGGAAACTAGTTGATTAATATGTTTAATCTGGAACTAGTTGTTTAAAATGTTTACTCTGAAACTTAAAGTTCATACTGATAATAATCTTGCTGATCTTTTCACTAAAGCTTTTGACAGATCATGTTTTGATTTATTGTTTCAACTGAACGGAATGAAGAATCCTGAATAACGTGTCTTGCATAAAAAAAAGTGTAGACTTTGTATATTTTATGTTTTGTTTTTCTTTTTCTTTTTATATATATAAAAAAAAAGGGGGATCACTACTGATATGGAAACAAGATACAGAAAACTTAGCGGCTGGTTTGCACATCAAAGATACCTTAATTTCATTTGATCATTAACTTCATTATACGATGTATCGATAGGCACAAAGTACCAAAGTTTCCACTAAATTGAACATTAATTGCTAATATGTACTTATGGGAAACAAAACACTAGATATATGGCTGTGAATGCTGGCTGTTCAATACTTGAGCAGTTTTCAGTCCTTAATTTTTACGAAAGATTTTGCATTTGACTTTGTATGTTGGGTCTTTATACGGAACGTCTGGGGTGCATTGTAAATGTTTTATGCATTGAAATATGGGTAGATATATGTGGGAACAATTGCTCTTTTCATGTCTAATCTGGAACTGATATGGCCTTTGAGATTCGAACAAGTAAGTCCTTGGGGTAACTTCGTTTTACCTAGCTTACCTAAGGCTCTGTGTAGTCTGGGATAAGTTGGCCCAAAGTTTGATACATGGATCTCATAGAAAGTCATGGGTTTCAAGAATATTCAGATTTTCCCATATATATTTGAGTACTTAGTGCAATGTCACTTTGTATATTCCCGTACGTGAGTCAAGTGTAAGTCTCTTTGTGATACGAAAGTATCGACCTGCGAACCGTGGTGTATTTAAAAAATTTCTGAAAAACTTCACGTTTTTGAAATTTTCGAACAGTGGTGTCCCGTTTCTGGAACTCGAATTTATAACTCGAGTTGGGTTAGACTCGAGTTTGTAACTCGAGATGGGCTTGACTTGGGTTGGGTTAAAACCGGTCCATTGAGGTGAAATAAAAGGAATTTTACTTTTCACTTTTCACCATTTACAACTCTTTCTCTTCTTCTCCCTCTTTTACACCGGTTCCACACACACAAACACACACCCGAATTCTTTCTGTTCGACTTTCACACCTACAACACACACACAAACGCATTCGTTCAGCAACAGGGATTCGAAGTTTTGATTTTATTTCGGATTGGTTCGGATCTTGCTTTGGATCCGGATCTGGGTAATTGATTTGGGTTCGAATAGGTGTTCGAATTTGGATTTAATTTCCGATTTCTTTTTTTTCTTCTTCACAAGTAAGTATCTTTATCTCTTTGTATTTCGATTTGGTGTATCTCTTTAATTTCCGATCTTATGTATCTCTTTCTCTTGTATTTTGATTTGGTGTTTCGGTTTGTAGAACCGACACATGGATGGATTTACTTTAATATTTATGGGATTTTACATAAGAAATTAGAGGTAGGAGATGATGAATAGTGTTACTCGAATTTTTTGGTCGACCTTTAGACGAATTATTTGTTTGAATTGTTTTGTTCGAAGTTTCAGTCTTTGTGTGGACGAATTTTTGTTCAAATGTTGCTTTGAATTTTTGGTCGAACTAAGGACGAATTTTTGAGTCGAATTTTTGCTCGAATTTTTTGTTCGAATTGTGTTCGAAGTCAGGGTCGAATAGCTACTCGGATTTTCTGTTCGAATTAATTGGTCGAACTTTGTCTAAATTTGTGTTCGGATTGTTTGTTTAAAAGTTTGTATTAGTGCTCGAATTTTTTTTTTGGTCGAATTTTTAGGACCAATTTTTCTGTTCGAAGTGTGTTTAGTTGAATTTTTAATTCGAGTATGTATTATTGATCGGAGTTTTATTCGAATTGATGTTTGAATTTTCGAACGACTGGATATTCGAATTTTTGTTCGAATTGTTGTTTGAATTTTCGGATGCCTGGCTATTCGAATTTTTGGTCAAATTTTTGGTCGAATATTTGTGTTCAAATATTTTTAGGCGATTTTTTGAATTATGGGTCGAATTGTTTGAAAATTCGAATTACTAGTCGAATTCTTGAAAGGTACCTTTTGATCGTCTGGAGAAGTAACATTTGCCATATATGCAATGGCTTCTTCAATACCAAGACCTTCAGCAATCTTTAATTGAAATACATCATCTCCCACATTGTCGTCCTTTTTCTCAACTTTACTTTCAGAAGAAGATGCCTCAGAAGAAACAGGCATTTCGTTTTCAGTTGCAGCAACGTTCTCAACTACCTCTGCTATGAAAGCTTGAGAAGGATATCCAGATTCATTAAATTGAGAACTCCAGTCATAATTCCTTTCTTTTTCAGTTTCACCAAACTTCTCAACTATCTCTGCAATGAAAGCTTGAGCAGGATTTCCAGACTCATCAACATGTGAACTCCAGTCAAACTTCTCTTCTTGTTGAACCACCAATGCTCTTGAATCCGAACTACTTCCAGAACTTGAATTTCCAGCAGCCGGTTTGATCATAGGATACGATGGTTTGGAGAAGTTGTTCTGTCTATCTTGCTTTGGTCTCTGACATTCTCGAGCAAAATGTCCAAATCCTTGACAATTGTAACACTTTACCTTGGATTTATCGAAACCAACCTTCTCACTCAGCAAATCCCTTCCAGTACGTCCAGTGAATCTTCTCGCTCTCCTAGCTATCATTGCAATTTGCCACTTAAGATCAATTTCTTCAAGATCATCCGGATCAATCTGTTCATAGTCTTCATCTATCAATGCCGGATCAGTCAATTTCCCAGAAACCAGAGCCTCATAAGAAGACATAAACGTAGCCAACATGCTAACATGATCATTAGCCGACTTAACACTCATGGGCATATTTTTGAGAGTCCTTTGAGAACTACCAATCAACTCAGTAGAATTTTGTTTCCTATCACCAGAAGCAGCCATAAAACAATATCCACCTTCGTTATCACCCACAATTTCATTTTGATCGACAGATCCGGAAAAGAAAGCATTAGCTCTAGATCCAGATGATTCAGTTGAAATAGGTTTCTTTGCACGATACATCTCCGGACTCTGCATAGTGTCAGTCTGAGTTTCACGTTTCTTCATACTCAGATCAAAACCCCTTAGACTAGCAATCACCATATCAAGTGTCATATCAGCAAACTTAGCATCACGCTTGATCATTACTGAATAGAGATCCCACTGTGGTGGTAGAGCATCCAGAAATCTTTCAATCTTATCTGCATTAGTAAAAGAAACACCATGACTTCGTAATTCTGTCATCAAATGATAATAACGGTTCACTAACTCATCAAGAGTTTCGTTATTCATAGCCTTGAAAACCATGTGTTGAGCCTTCAGTAGATCAGCCTTTCCTTTCTTAACCACATCATCACCTTCATACCTTGCAGCCAGAGCATCCCAGAATTGCTTAGATATAGTATATTGTTCTTGCTCAAAAGTATGCAAGATCTCATTAGACAAACACATCGACAGAGTACCATACGCCTTTCCTCAGTAAGAGCAGCCCATTTAGCCTTTTCTCGAGCTTCACCAAAGCTAATCGTAGCTTGATTATATCCGTCTTTGATGCAAATCAGCATCCGGACGTCAGTAAACCTTTCATAATTCTCAAAACGAGTCTTCCAAGTAGGATAATCCTCCATACTCAACAGTTTCGGTGGTAAGGACGATTTACCAACAACATGATCCATCTCCAACAGTTTACTCAAGAGTTTTGGATCCATTGCAAAGTCCAAAATAAAAATACCAAATAAAAATAAATAAAAATACGGACAAGAATATAAAAATTAAACTTTTTCACATGAAACTAAAATAAATTAGGTTCGGAGGAGATTTGAAGACTTAAGCTTGATAACTTTGGACAAAGCTAAACCACTTTCAAAATTCAAACGAAAAAAATTTTGGTTAAATTTAAATGGGATAGATTTGGACAAAAGATTAAACTAAACAAATTCACAAGAAACTAAAATAAATTAGGTTCGGATGAAATTTAAGTAGTTTCAAAGCTTTCAGACGAATATAAAATAATAGACACGTCAAACTAATCAAACTAGTCAATAAACTCGGCTAGAATTCATTCCAGACGAGTCTTAACTAGTCCAAAAATTCAACAAACTCGGCTAAAAAAATATATTCGGCAAGTCAAAGAAGGTTACTTAGGTAAAAAAAATAGTAGAAGCAAGAAACGGCTAGTAAAACCGGTCAAAAAGTCCGGCCGAAAATTAAATCCGACTGGTCAAAGGCTAAATCCGGCTGGTCAACTTCTAAGTCCGGCTGGTCAACTCCTAAGTCCGGCTAGTCAACTTAGAAGTCCGGCTGGTCAACTGTAAATCCGTCCAAAAAGTTGTGTCTGAAGCTAAATCCGCCTGAAACAATACTTTTCGACCTCCAAAACCTAGAACTAAGCTTCCAAAACCAAACTCCAACTGAATTTAACGATTACTAAGACCAAGAACGTACTAAAAAATTGTCGTAAAAACTAACTCCGAACCAATAGAACCAAACATGTGGCTCTGATACCACTTGTAAGTCCCTAAATGCCACTAGGATCTACAGAATTAGTATCAATATATTCAAGTGCGGAACTCTTGAATATACAGTATAAGACAATTGTAAAAGAAAGAAACGAATATAAATGCCAAAGTCGTATATTATTCAATATTATCGAATACAATAATATACCAGACTCCGCAAATATGAAAAATAAACTATGAGTGATTAACCGGAGCCGTATATTGATTCGGTATTAATATAAAAATACAATCAATATACCAAGCTCTACTCTAGAAACTAAATTGTAACACCTGTCGTTTTAAAAACATGTATTTTCAAAATTTTGCCTAGCGACGTTTAAAATTGCGGAAGGAAACATTAAAATTTAAACCAAACCATTACGGTTGGTCCTTTAATGCAAAAGGTGTTACCGTAACGTATCATCACAATAAATCCAAATAAACCAACTGGTTGATCCAACATAAAATCAACCGACAATCTCCATTATTACATAGCAACATAAAGAAAATAACATATTGTCTAACAAGAAGTAGCTATGGGTAAACTAAGGTCATCTTCTCAAGCTTCTACCCGAGCCTCACTCCTTATCACGCCTTGCATCTTAATGCTTACCCTGAGGGATCAACACATTTAAAAGAACAAGTGTTAGCTAATTAAAGCTAAGTAAGATAACGCACAATTTTACAAAACATTTGTTCATTTCAAACATTGAGAAAGGATTCATATTCATTCGTTAAGGCACAAATCATAATTATCATCATATAGTACATCAAGGGATATTCAATCCTAATCGTGCCTATCCTTGCATCACATATCATAACACATATCACATTACATTAGGTGTGACATAAGCCACGCATCTCATATAGGTGTAAGTTTGTTTGTAGGTGGTCATAGGACCAACAGGGAAACCTCACACCCGACTCGATGGAGAAACTTTTCGGCGGTCCATCATTGTCGTTAAGGAAAGGTGTTAGTCCCAAAATGGGACTTAATGATTTAACTAGTTAAGCACAACTGCTAAAGCATACTTAGAAGCAGTTTTACTTTGTTATTAATGTAATCATCAAAAGATCGATCAGCTGAAGTCGAAGAAAGAAGCTGATAAAAGAGATGTAAAGTTAAGAGGAATTAACTTTACATTTAA
>JAOEHQ010046864.1:0-11227 GCA_025447715.1 Asclepias incarnata
TTTTCATTCCATCTTTCACTTGAATCTCCAAAACACAAAAAATATTTCTTCAAATGCGCCCAGACTCCATTCCTTCCAAAAATATTCTGTGAACTAAACGTACCCACTGTTTTGGGTAACATTTCATGGGTAAATATTAATATGAATCGGGAGATTAATTTTTACTAATAACAATTCGACCCTATACAATCGGGAATCATGAATTTTAGTTTGAGAGAATACGTGTTGTTGTGTTCTTGTTTTTTTACTGCGAAATAAAGAATTTGTTTAAACAAGAACTTCCAAATATATATGTTATATATCCAACCCGAAAGCGCTTAAACACGGTTGACCCGAACATGACTAGTGTAAACCGTTTATCTAAATGGGCGAGTCAAACATCTTGACTGGGTTGTAATGTTGTATTCTCAAACCATTAAACAATTTACAAGCAAGCTAGAGAAAACTTTAGATAAACAATTTAAAAAATAATTGCAAAGGACATACATAAAAGGGTTTTAATTTGTTAACGGTATTCACATGTTGTATATTGTATATATATAAATATTTACGTATTGCACTTATTTTTCATTGTATAGGCTAAGCCCAAAGCCCATAGGGGTCTAATAATATCTCTGGCAGTTTCTAACATGTGAATTTGTGACTAGTTGGAGCCTTCCTTTTTGGAAAGGCAAGTATTTCACACATTTTTTATTTTTTTTTTGGTAATCATGGATGTTTTACTCGCTTTGCGAGCAGACTAATCCCAAGAGCTGACTCGCTTTGCGAGCCCAGAATCAGACCAGGTGAGCCTCTGTGGCCACTAGGGTATCTTTTTTTTAAGGAACCAGAGATTTAACATGGGACCTCCAAGGAGTTTCACCCTTTTTGGAGTCACATACCCAACGTATTACCACCACCCTGGTGGTTAGTATTTCACACATATATAAACATATATTTTTACAGTTTTTCTATTATTGGACAGAACTTATAATCTTTTAAAAAACAGGTTAACGGGTCAGCCACTTTTTCATTGCATTAAACGGGTTAACCGGTCAGCCACTTTTTCTCTAGTCCATCCCAAAACCAGGCCCACTTTAGAAACGGGTAGCCGAAGTCAACCCATGACCTATGTCCATACCCCTTAGCCCAAAACCCACTGATTATGTGTAGGGTTCCAGTGGTTATTTCTAAGCATGTGAAGAAAAACCGAAATCGAACCAATGCCGTACCGAAAGACTTACCAATGGGATTTGGTTTCGGTGTTGAGAAATAGGACAAAATACCAGCTTTAAGATGAAATTTATGAAGCATTTAGGTACTATGTTAATTACTTAAAAGTTAAAACCCAAGGCTTAATAGCCATGAAGCAAGAATCAAGCCAGCATTGGAATTGGTAAAAGGACACAATAGATTTATGAACAGCGGTGTCATGCATGAACCCCCCTAGTCCCAAAAAAGATGGCAATATTTGACTAGGCAAACTTCTATGGTTACAAAGTGGTAATCATGGATATTGAACATCTACTGTGTATTCACTAAAATAGTAGACTCAAGATGCTTACTTCACTAAGATATTTAACGGTTATGATGCTAGTATCATGGATATTCGGTACTTAACGCCTTAACGGCAGGGCCGTCCCTGAGAATTTATGGGTATAGGTCAAGCCGGAAAAAAGACCCCTAGGCTAGACGCAACAAATTATATTATAAAAACTATTTTCTATATATAAACGACGATAAATGTTATATCAATAAACATAACAAAAGTTATAGTTCAAAAAATAAAAAATTACAAAATCATATTATTAAAATAACCTAAATTTGAAGATTAAACATAATTAGAGATTGAATCTAAGTTCTAAAAAAATCAGAGATTGAATCTAAGTTCTAAAAAGTTAAATTCAAAATCAGAACACTCAATCCTAAATTATAGCAGTTAACAATCAAATATTAAACCTAAATTGGAAGCCATTAGCAATCAAATTCAAATTGAAAACACCCAATTCTAGTTCTAAGTTCTAACAATTAACATAATTCCTATTAATAAATCATATTTCATAGTAACATCAACAATTTCAAGATAAAATTAAAACTAAATAAACAAAAACAAATCCTGAAATCTAAAGAAGAATATTTAGCAATATAAAATTAAACAAATGTATAATTCAAAATAAACAATATAAGAATATAAAACTAAATAAATTAAAAAACAAAGCCTAAAATTAAATATAAAAAAGACCTTCGCTTGCTACTAATAACAAAAAAAGTGGATACTATTTTCTTTTTGAATGGCAAAATGGATATACAATTGATTTGACTATCCATAATTATTTGCTTGAGAAACATGAAAATACTATAGCAATAGAAAAGAAACCTGCCTCATTTATTTTATTTTTATTGGCAATTCACAAAAGAAGTGTAAGTAGGCTCTCTTTTTTGCTATGTTAAATGATTTAAATTTTAAATGATTGATGTGTTCTCACATCTTTAATGAGTTTAGTTGATTACATATAAAAATTTAAAAATTCGGACCCAAAAAAATCGGACCTCGGACGGTCGCTCGCATTGCCTTATGTCTAAGCCGGGTCTGCTTATCGATATAATACCCAAATCCCACCGGCTATATTCATTCGGTTCGGTATTCGGTTCTCGATTTTGATAGAAATCGATCTTGAGAATTTTCGGTATCAGTACGGCTTGATACGTTTTACCATCCCTAGTCCGGTAAAAATGGCATCAAAATTGTTTTCAAACTAAACTCGTTCAAAATTCCTTATTTTGTTAATCTTCACATGAATAGGTTACAATCAAATCATCTGATATATTTCTTGGCGAAATAAAGTGTATCAATAAACACGGATAGCAAGAAATCCTTTGACTCTTAGTCTTAGTTGATCAATGTGGGATATTATAGTATAGTATAATTACGTGATTAAGAAGATTAAACAATGCTTTAATCCAATACTTAAATGGTTTCTCGATGCTAAAGTATCCTTCTAGAAAGCCACTGAGATTTTCATGATATATAATACAAGCCATGTGGGATATGGTAAAATTGGAGGCAAACAATGACAAAAATGTTGGAAACAGTCTTCTTATATTGGAAAGATACAATGTATGGAACGACCACATGTGAAAAAACACATCGACTGAAATAATTAGATGCATGGTTGACTTGGATCGAACATGTTTAACAAAATTAATTAGCTAAAATTTGTTATTATCAATTACAAATTTAATTTGTATGACCATACTTAACCAAATAGAAGTAGTTTATAAAAATATATATAGAAAAGATGACAGTAGAAAGAAAATACTCAAACGTATGAAATGCAATAATAGATATAATTTTTTTTTAATGACCAACAAACTCTAAAGCCCAAAACTCCGTTCGGGATGACTCAATGACAAAAGGTCATCGCTGGCCCAACCTAGTCGTACGGAGCCCAGGTCTAATTGCACCAATTCCAGTAAAAAAAAAACCCCACTGAGACCAAGCCGATAATCGAATTTCTGTCTCGGAGATAAAACCTGGATGCCTCACGGACCATGGATCATCTACCATCTACCAATCTATATATAAGAGAGTCTTTAATTCCCCACTGAATAAGTAGGAGCGCATTAGATGATTTTTAAAAAATACACAAATTAATTTTTAAACTACTTTTTATTCGATGAAAAATTTAAAAATACAATATAAAACATACATTATATAAAAAAGTACATTAACTATAGAAAGAAGGGTAGAATATAACAAAAAACAACTGGCCAATGAGGCATAGATCAACTGGCAAATGTCTGGGGATTGTGAAAAGGCTTTTTTGGTTTTTACTCGTAGGTCTTGGATTCGACTTCTTGGAGTGACAAATCTATGTGGTTTTTTTCTTGAAATTCGCTGGTTAGGTCCTTTGTAGATCCAGACCCAAAATCGAACGTTAAAAAAAATAATCTAGATATGGAAGGTAAATTTTGAAAAGAAAATTAATTATTTTGAATTTTTTTTATTTATTATTGATATAACTGTTGGGTAACGGTAAGGAGAAATAAAAAACGATTATGTTTTATAAGTTACCCTTAAAAAATAAAAGATAAAATAAAAAATAAAATCAAACGACGGACACAAGATAACAACGGACGCCACAACCTCATACGCACGTCGGACAAGGGGGATGGGGGAGTCCGGAAGACTACTCCATACTGCGTGCTCTTAATCCAACATCACTGGGACAACATTTCATTAAACTCGTCGCCAGTTGATTCTAAACATAAATCCCATTGTTTTAACAAACATTTATATTTATATAATAATAATCCTATAACAATGCATGATCATAGGGATTAGATAAATGAGAAGTCATTAAACACTTTGCTGGCCATCAAGAAACCCGCTTTTTAAGGAGATCTCATCACATGCCATAATCAACTTAGTGATCTGTCATGTTTCCTTGTGTTCCATTCTATAAAAACCCAATTAGACTTGACCCATTTTCTACAAATTAAACCCAAATGGCTGCTAAAACCTATGTGAGACAAAACTCTCATAACAGGTCCATCAGCTTGCCTTGTGGACCGGTATGCATGGAGGCTGAGTACAAGAAGCTCATGGGTCAAGATGAACCATCTAGCCCGACGACTTCGGAGATCATGGAAGAAGACATCATGGATCAGCCTCCGCCATCAAGACGTGGTCGTCTACTGTTCATTTCAATGGTGTTGATCTTTCTAGCTGTAGCGATGAGTAGATATTCAAAGGATGGGTTTTGGCTCACTGCCAAAAAGAGACTCTTCATGTATCAATGAAGATGTTCAGTGGTTTTATGTTGACGGTCAGTAAAAATTTCAACCGTCGGTTGTTGTATGGTCCTTTTCAATTAGGGTTCTTTTTCTTTATTAAATTTCCATTTATAGTTTCCTTGTCTGGTGTTCTTCATCATCTGCTCATTAATGAAAAAAAAAAAGAAAAAAAGTAGTAATCAAAAGCTTCCAAGTATTCCAGATTAGCAGGCTAAACAATGCAGCATAAACCGATATGCTCAATTCATTTATGCTCGCCTTATTTATGGCTCAGCTAAAGCAGCCATTCGAGTATGGTCTAATCTGAGTGAGGCGTAAATCCAGTAAGCTTTTTTACTTGGAAGACTCACAAAATCCTGCAAATAAGTTTCTGTTGTTTGACTCGAGATATCAGTTGGCAAGTTTGATATGCATATATCTGTTTCTACACCTAAATGTAGCATCAAACAGATTGACCAGTAAACAAATATGTAAATTTACTGTTCTAGACACATACACTTCCTGATTACTATTAATAAACAACTGAATATTTTGTAAGAATGGTCGAACTTTTGACAAACAGTGAACGCAAGGGCAAGGAAACATTTATATGACATTTTTAACTCGAGCTTTCCAAATTTATTGTGATGTATGTGCATACTCTATATCAGGAAGATGAGTTGTAATAGCAACATACTTTCACAGACAAATTGACTTATGCAACATACTTTTATGGAGTACACAAGTCATTGTGATTGTAAAAAGCCTGTTTCAGTTAAACTTATACAAGTGCTCCACTATAGTAACCCCAATTCCTTTTCTATACACCCAAACTCATTGAAATTTCATAAAGTTTTCAAATGGTGAAATAATTCTACAAGTTCAATGATATTTATGGGCATAAAAAATTATATGGTGAAAAAAAGGATAGTTAAAACATGTCAATATCCATGCTTTATAAGTAGCAGACATTCGCAATGTTTCTTTTTCCCTAGAATAAATAACTATTACAATCAGCTATCAGTAGTAACTATCACTATGAAAAGTTAGATAGGATAAACACAAGGTCAAAAACCTCAGCTAATGACAGCACCATGTTAGATGTGTAGCGATACTAAAAAAGATATACAGTTTTAAAAGGTATGTTTTCTGTTTTTTATAGATAGTGTTCAATTAATGTTCTCAAATATTAAAAAACTAGCGACGAAGTGTTATAAATGATATTTATATTTTGTAAAGTCATTCGTAGAGTTGTAGTTTCTAAAACTCGTTTACAAAGATATATACGCCAACTACATGGCTTTAATGATTATTAGCAGACATATCTTTTATGAGCTAACCCCAAATAGAATAACATGATCATCTTCCCTAATAAGTGCATGAATCCAATCCACTAGACATCAAGTGAGTACAGCATATCCAATTTCGGCTTACTTATCAAGGAGTTGATTTAGGTTAGGTTTTTTCTCAAAAGGGTCCAACCAACAAAATTAGCTAAAAGAGAGGAAAAAAAGGGACAAAAAGGTCTGAAAGTAGTCCAGAGTGTACTTTGACAGCATACAACCTCCCAAATCATTAAAATGTAGATTTTAAATAATAAGTGTTATATTGTAGTTCTAGTAATAATACGCAAGGCATTAACTATATATAACTTCTTTTACAAAACTGGACACGAAACATGTTGCAGGTCAACCCAAACACCTTTCTAAATATTATGATCTAAGTCTTCAATTGCATAAAACTAGGTCACTGGGAATCACTCGATGAAATTCACGAACAAAAGAAAGCGCGAAACCCACTTGAGTAAGTAGCAGTGAGAATGGCCCCTAACCATCAAGTCCAAACTCAAAGTGGGCCTAAACTCGAATGGGTATCAACAGTCATAAAGCCAATCCTCTATTCAAGTCATATCCTATATTCCTATATAAACAAAAAGCATGACAACTATTTCTTCAATCCCTTGCAACTTGAGACATTTAACTTTACACAGTTTAATACATGTAGGTGACTTTATTTGACCAACGTTGATTAATCAAAACTTTACAACATTACAAAGTAAAACAAGAATCCAACTAGAAGCTAAACCATGAAACGTGTCAAGGGAAAACTACCACCATTTCCAGCCAACAAATGAGTCAGTTCGCTTCTTTTTTATAATCTATGTTATAATACATAAGTAATTGGGGGTATCTATAAGAAAAATAACAAAAAGTGACGAACAATCTATTTAGTGAATACATATAAAGTAAAAGACATGAAGATATAGAGCATACAGACCCAATTATCGAACAGCAAGGCCTTGCTCTTTAGCTTTCTTCAACCACTTAAGTGTACTCTCTAATGTAGTATAAGCAGCTACTTCTGTCAAACTCTTGCTCTCTATAGCATAATCAAACACTTCATATGCCTCTGCAACTCTCCCACTCTTACAAAGCGCCCTCAAAAATGTCCCATACGACCCTGACTCAAGCTTCATATCATTCTCCTTCATTACACCATATAACTCAACCCCTTTATCCAAATGTCTCCCCTTACACAACCCATGAAGCAAAGTATTATAAGTACACTCATTTGGGTTACACCCTTTATTTTCCATCTCTTCTAACAATTCCAATGCACCAAGCGCATTCCCCTCTCTACACAACCCATTCATCAACGAAGTGTAAGTAACCACATCAGGAAAATGACCCATCTTCGCCATCTCGTTAAGAAACTTTATAGCTTCTTTAACCTTACCCGACTTTGATAACCCATATATCAAAGTGTTATACGTAACCAAATCAGGCTCTATCTCTTCCTCTATCAACTTCTTATAAACCCTCAAAACCTCACCTCCTTGACTCAACATACAATACCCTTTCATAATCGTATTATAAAGATAACAATCAGGCTTAAACCCTTCTTCTTTCAAAATATCCAATAATCGCATTGCCTCACGTAAATTCTTCCCATTACATACATTATCAATCAAAATAGTATAAGTCACTAAATCAGGCTCTACCTTAAACCCCTCTCTCATATCATTAATAAACGAACTAATACCACTTAAACTTCTAGTCTTTACTAAGCATTTCACCATAAAATTATACGTATAACTATCGGGTTTCGTTAACTCACGATATGAAAGCTTCTTAATCAGCTCAATCGCGTGATCTTCATGCCCGGTACTACAAAGAGTCCTAACCGCGATATCCGTAGTCATCTTATCTGGTTCAAACCCATTTGAGGCCATAAAGGTTAAAGCTTGCTCCACATTACCAAGATTCGGGTCGGGTTTCTTGCAAGATTGACATAACAAAATGTGGTAAGTAAATTTATCAGGGGTGAATAAAGGAAGTGTCTTTTTCATATGGGTAAGAAAAAAGATTGAATCTTGGAGGCTATAAGAGACATTAGTGAAAGATTGAAGGACTAAATTGCAAAATCTGTTGTTTAGTAAAGATGGGTGTTTTGCGGTGCTGATGAGGGATGTGAAATGGGTTTTGGCGGCGGTGATGTCAGGAGAAGTGAAGACTATTGGAGGAGGCGGTGGTGGGCGGCGGTGGTGGTTGTTTACGGTGGTGGGTGGTTTTTTGGTGATTGATTTGGGCTGGGATTGTGAATCTTGAATGGGTGTAATTAGGGATTTAATTGGTGAAGCAAATTGGGTGTTTCTGGTGGTGTTTCTTAGTGATGATGGTAACTTTGACATGTTTGTTGTTTTGATTTTGGATGGCAAAGAAATGAGTGTGTGTTTGTGTAAGGATTTGAGGGTTTGGAATTGGGGGTTTTAGATAGGGAATTTGGGTGTGTTTTTAGCGATTGGTTTTGGGTTTTTGAAGTTAGAGGGTGGAAATGGAAAATGTGAATCAATGGAGCGGGCAATCAGAAACTAAGGGTGCATTCTTGAGTTCAATTTAGCGCTGAAGAGAAAGGAGATGAAAGAAAAATCAAAATAATTAGGTTCTTGAGTTTTTTTTTCAAAAGGAAAGAAAAGGAGATGAAGGGAAATGGAGGGGTTTTCCCTTTGTATTTGGTTCCAAAAATTTTCCGGCCAAAAATGGGCGGATTGTAAAGGAAGGGGAGGGGCCATCATCCCCTTTCTCTTCCTTTAAAAAAAAACTGGAGAACACAACCTTATTGTTGTGTGCATTCACTTTCAAATTAATGATTTGAGAAAATGTCACAAATGGTCCCTGTGGTTGGCAGTATTCGCATTTTGCCCCCTGTGCTTTTTTTTTCGTTGCTAACCGTCCCTTGGTTTTTCATTTTCGTTGACAGCAGTCCCTAACACTCACATCTGTTAGTTTTGACCATTTAAACCCTTAACGTGCAAACCACGTGAGGGTATAATTGTCCATTTACTAACCTTAGGGACTATTTGTAATAATACTTATTTTTTAATTAATATATATATATATATAGGGAAAAGTGAATGTGTGGCTGTCATGTATCCAAGCTAGGTATAGAACCTCTCACATACCAAATTTTTAATATTTGTTTGTATAATAAATAAATGGCCTGGGACCCAAGAATTTTATGGATTAAAAAACTAAGATGTGAGAGGGTTCTATACCTAAGCTAGGTACATGACAACTTTATATTCTCATCCCTCATATATATATATATATATATATATCCTATGGGGGAGGTGAATATAAGGCTATTCCATACCTAAACTTAGGTATGGAACCCTCACATTTTTGTTTTTTAATCAATAAAATTCATGGGGCCTAGGTCATTTATTTATTATACAATAAATATTAAAAAATTGGCATGTGAGGGGTTACATACCTAAGCTTAGGTATGAGAGAACCTTATATTCACTTTTGCCTATATATATATATAATTTTTTGGGTTTTCCGTTAAACCACCACTAAGAAAATATTTTAGATATTAAAAATTTATAATGTTTTTATTAACATATCCTAATACTATATCTACAGATAGATCTATATGACAAATAATCTTAATATAAATATAAACTTTAAACCATATATACTGTTTCACACAAATATACATATTCTAAAGAAAACTTACAATAGAAATATGAACAGAAAGATGAACTGATGAGAGTATACACAGCGGATGGTATAGCAGATAACTAAGACAAGAGATTATTATTATAAAAGATTTTTTTTTTTATTTTTTTTTTTTTTTTAATGTTTTTGGATTTTTGATAGGATATAATATGAAGTACAAAGGGATTTAGGGAATTATGGGATTATTACTAAGAGATTAGGAGAGAAAATTTAAGCTGCCATAAAGCTTGAGAGAGTTCTTATTATGAAAAATATTGTTGTGTCTACAACTGAAGAAATGAGATGCCTTTTATAGGCGAAAATTCTTACACTATTCTATAGCCTATCCTTATCTGCATTATTATATTCGTCCACTACTTTCAAAGGCGAATATTATGATTACAAGAAAACAAAATACTTTATAAAAGGAAAATAAATATGTCGGCCAACGAATCTTGCATTATTAGTGGTATGTTGTCATTGCGTGCGTCATCTTCTAGAAATCTTTAGATGTCTCTGTGGGTTTCATCGATTGAAACGAGGGAGTTTGTATCTTCAACCATGTCTTCACCAAAGATTGATGTTTCTGTATTGATTATATCCCAAATGTTCATCTGTTCGCTTTCTCCTGCAAATGGTAAGAACATATTCCAATTGTTATGTCCCCATATCTGTACATAATGTCCCTCGGCTAGTAACTTGTACTGAGGAATTCTGGGATGTCTGATGATTCTTCCTGAAACTATAGGTGTCTTCTGTCCATCTTCTATAAATTTCTTCATTCTTTCTGTCTTTTCTTCTGATTCTGTTGGAAGATTTTGCCACCATTCTGTTACGATGTCGGAATCGCTGTTTGCTGATCTTAATATTTCTCTTTCTTGTGGTTTTTCGCTGATGAAGATTCTCTTTCTTGCAGGCCTGTATGTGTGGTTGTCCATTTCTGGAAATGATGAAATGATCTTGCAACCAACTGTCTCCATGCTTTGTGTTGCGATGTTTCCTGCTGTGAGGACTAGCTTTTCTCCGAGTTTGTTGAGAAGAAGTTCTGCTCGTCTGCTGTATTTGAACTCTAGATAGTCAATCATTCCATGATGATAGAATGTAACTATTTGATCGTCTGTCATAGTTGTTTTATCATAATTTATTTGGAGTAAATTATGATAAAATTCATGAACATAATTTCTCTGTATTACTTTGACTCCATTGTAGATTTTTTCTTTGAATGCTATTTCAAGTATCTCCATTTGTAAATCAAAGAGAATTAAAGGAAATTCCCTTCGAACCTTGTCTGCTACAATCTGCTCCACTTCTGGGAATTGCTCTAAGAGAGGTCTTAGAGTTTCTTGAAAAGGAATATCTAAGATTCTTGCTTTGAAACTATCGAGATTTCTGTAAATAAAAGTCTGTGATTCTTTTTCTTTTTCTTCAAGTTTCTTTTGAAGAATTTCTAATTTTTGTAAAAGAATTTTTTC
>JAOEHQ010046865.1:0-11226 GCA_025447715.1 Asclepias incarnata
GCCCTTGGAGGTGGCGGTGATCGGAGTTTGTGAATCTCGAAGTGAGAGAAAAAGAGGATGAAAAGCTTGGAGAAAAAGTAAAAGTGAAAGTATAAAAAAAGTGGATATTTTAAAAACAAAGATGATTTTTTAGTGGTTCTCATAGTTCTCACCCTTATTTTTGGTTCTCACTTGATCACGTCACTATATATATATATTAACTATATATGATGTGGGTTCCTGTAGAAAGTGTTTTAAAATGCGAAGTGTGCGAAGTGTGTTAAATGCAGCTTAAATATTACAAAAATGCACTAAAATGCAGCTTAAATATTACTAAAATGCAGTGTCGGTTGAAAAAAATACCTCTTTTTTCCAATTGACACTGCATTTTAGTGTTAACTAAGATGCATTTAATAGTTACTATTAAAATGCCTCTTAGTTAACACTGAAAATGCATCTTAGTATCTTATATGCATCTTATTACTAAGATGCATTTTAACTTCATCCCTGTCATCCATAGCAGAGCCATGGCACTAAGGGCAGCGCCCGTACCGTATCAAACTACCACACGATCAGGGTCGCCGCCCATCAAATTCCCAGTTGCGTCCGGCTTTCAACCCCTCTATAAATGCCACGAGGTCAACGACCGAGAAGGCCGAAGTCCCCCTGAACGGCGCAACCATTCGATTAAGGGCTGCCGCCCGTACCGAATCACAGTTTCCGGCGATGGTGGTGGTGATGGGGTGGTGGGGAAGAAGGTTGGTGGTGGTGGTGGTGAGCTGCTGTAAAAAAAAAAAACGCAAAGCCTTCGCACACTTCGCACTTTAAGAGCCTTCGCACAGTAACCTTACCCTATATATATATATATATATATATAGTTTTTGTTATAATAATAGCTTAACTGTTGATATATGATTCGACCTGGTGTTAGAGGATCACCGCTCAAAAGTGGAAGTTTTAAGGATATATAGATGTTAGCCGAGATTTGGGAATTTTATTTTGTAGTGGTCTTAAATCCACACAATGCGGCCTAGGTGTATATGTAAGGAAGGCCGAGATTTTGGAATTTTAGCTCTACTGGCCTTATATCCGTTCAGTGGTGCCTAGGTGTCTATATAAGAGCCAAGATTTTGGAATATTAGTTGTATTGACATTATATTCGTGCAATGCGGCCTAGGTGTATATATAAGGAGAACCGAGATTTTGAAATTTTAATAGTACTGGTCTTATGTCCACACAATGTGACCCTAGGTGTATATATAAGGAGAAGACGGTTGGACGTGGTGGCAAGTGGCAACAATGGTGGTGGGTGTGGGTTGGAGTCTTGGGTATGTATAGGTAAGACCCCGTAACTATACGTTGCAAGTGATGGTGGCCATGTGATGGTCACTCAGCTGAGGTAGTGGAGCGGTTGGAGAGCTGGGCCCTGTTTACCGAGTGAGGGATGTGAGTCTTAAAGAGGGGTGATACTGTGATAGTAGTGTGAGGGATGATGTGGCTGAGGGGGTAAGAGCCCCTTCATACCGATAACTCTTTAGTGGTCCTCTTCCTGTTTGAAGCTAGGGTTTTAAAAAAATCATCATTGGTGGTCCTCTTCCTGCTTGTGCTCAGGTTGATTACTCTGATTGCAGCCTAACCACGTAAACTCTACGCGTCATTGTGATTTTTTGTGCTGTTTCATTGTATTGTCTTTTGACTTTTCCCTAACAGTTAGTTTGGGTATTTGGATATAATTCCATTTTATAAAATTCTCGCTGTTTTGAAGTGTTAGTTATGTTATCGGTTTTATATCTGTCATTACATCTTTTCAATAATCTGCTTTCTGAAACTGGTTTAATTAAGTTGTGGTAAACCTCAATCTTCTAGCTAGTTGTGCTTAATGTCTTAAGATTTTGGGACAGAGAGTGATGATATCGTGAGTTTAGTTCTTGGTCTTCACTTCTGTATTTTGGTTTTTAAATTGCAAATGTTAATGATATAGGCTATGTTGAGTGGTGATTTGTACATAAGACCATCCCCATCGATGGATATTTGCTCCGGTCGGTTGGCTTAAGTGGGAATCTTTTGGTGGGGCCAATCCAATAGTTTACCAACCCGTTCGTTCAACCGAACATAAGTTGGTCGTTATTCTATTATTTGTTTGTACTTTGTAGGGAACAATGCTGCACAT
The DNA here is from genome assembly GCA_025447715.1 of Asclepias incarnata. Lineage (NCBI taxonomy): Eukaryota > Viridiplantae > Streptophyta > Magnoliopsida > Gentianales > Apocynaceae > Asclepias > Asclepias incarnata. The sequence goes on from JAOEHQ010046865.1 coordinate 2,150, forward strand.
ATCATTGTGTGGGTATGTACTTTACTATTTTATAGTTATTTACTTATTTTCTTTATTTAGTTTTTTTTACTTTTTAAATTTATAATTTATTAATTTAATTAATCTATCAGTATAAAATGAGTTATTTATTTTGCTAAATGTTTGATGAATGTGAAATATTATTTAATCTAAATTAATTTGTTTTTATTTATGATGATAAATAACTTAATTTTTTGAAACAAAAAGTATTTTAATTTTTTTAGTTAATTTTGAATAAAGGAAATATTAATTATAAAACATTATTATTTATTAAAAAAAATAGTTTGGTTGGGTTGTTAATGAGAGTGTAAAAATTAAGTTTAGTTGGGTTGGATAGATATAAGAAAGAGAAATTAGTTTTTTAATGAATAGTGTCGTTGGGTTGGGTTGGGTTGTGAATGGGAATGGTCTAATAGATTAATTTATGTGAACCAGCTTTGGAACATACTTATGCATGCTTAACGCTCTATTGAGTTTGTTATTCTTTGGAGAAAAGAGATTGGGAAAATAGGCTAATAACCTCTTTTTTGCATATAGTATGAGTCTGAAACAAAAGTAAGCAACTTTGAGGTTATACCCTTATGTAGTTAAGATTAAAAAAAATTGAGGTCAATGGTAGTTCTGTCATTAGAAAAGTTTGTAAAGCCTTCATGTTTGTTCCACTTCAAATCTTTATCCATTTGCGAGCAAGATGTTTAAACGAAACTAGCCTAGAATTCTTGAACACAAAACCTTTTTCTGTTGTCTCTATTATATTCCGAATCTTTCTCTTTACTCCATTATCAAATCTTGCAAACACCTTGGTGGGAGTACAATGAATCTAGTTATTGGGACACTGTTTTTTTCTTTTGGGACAATACTCTTATTCTTTTGAGGTACCAGGGATGGGGAAAGGAATATCAAGCTTAATTGTTGGTTTTTCTTGCACAAAAACTAGAGTGTGCATAGCAAAAGAGTGATTTCAGGATATATGCTATTATGAGCGGCTGGCATGAGGAAGTTGTCATTTTAAATAACATTAGACGAGATAGATTCTTATTGTTGAAACGGATGGAAAATATTCGTATAATCTTAAGGTTTTTAATTACGGAAAGGCCAATTTCTTCATTTGATATGCAGCTTTCTGTTGACCTGATTAATTAATTACCATTATTGGGTATCAATTACCTTTTCCAGTGGATTAAATTTTTCTAAGTGCACTTAACAAAGTAGATAAAAGGAAATATTAGTTGGTAATGTAGGTTTGAGCTTTGGGTGAAATGACTCTTGTTTCACTCTAACAAATGAAAATATGTGGTTTTGTTTATACACCATATTAATCATTTTTGCAATGCTCTTTTGTATTCTTGACTTGTGCTTACTAAATATTTGCAAAAATTTCTAAACATGTGTGCAGTTTGAGTAGCTGAATTTTTTTCTCAGGACAATGGATTGCAGTAAAAACCAAAGCAAGTTTCTTGGAGCTAGAAACAACAAGATCTACATGGAACTTAACCTCATAATAAGGGAACACGCCCTTCAATTTCTTCCCGCAAAATCACTAATTAGATTCCGAGGTGTTTGCAGAGATTGGAAACAAATGATCTCAACTCCCTTCTTTGCTCATAACCAATCCCTTTCATTCAGATCTGTGTCAGGATTGTTCTTCCAAAACTCTAATGGTGTACCAGCATTCAGATCCCTTGACTCACAATCTTGTGGTGTTCCTGATCCGACCCTGAGGTTCCTTCCGGTCCCTGTTGACATCGTTTCCTCATCCAATGGATTACTCTGTTGTCAGGCCCAAGCTGGCGATCTAGCATACTATGTTTGTAATCCCGTCACGTTGCAGTGGAAAAAACTTCCAAAACCAAACATGGAACACGGACGTGAAGCTGCTGTTGTTTTCATTTTCAAACCTTCACTCCTAAACTTTGTAGCCGAGTTCAAACTCGTCTGTGCTGTCCGTTCTACAGATTTTGATGATGCAACAGAATTTGAAGTTTATTCCTCAAAAGATGAGTCATGGAAATCATGTTCGGAGATTAACTATGCTGCCAGAAAACTGATTCCTAAATCTGGCGTGTACGTGAATGATGTTGTATATTGGACAACATATTGTGGTGGTATTTTATCCTATGATTTAATTAAAGATAGGTCTCAAGTCATGCATGGACGTTACGGGACATTAGGGGAAATGGACGGGAAACTTTGTTCAGCTCGCATAAATGGGTTCACGTTGACGGTTAGTGTCATTTCCAATATCTACTCTAACACCATGCAAATGACCAGCCGTGCTAAACTATGGGAGGATAAGGTGGACTTCAATTTGACCGCTGCAGTTGATGGCAATAAATATGATAATAATGTTTGTTATGCTGGGAGTGAGTGTGTGGTCTTTCGGAGTGGGCTGAAGGTGTATCGTTGCGATTTGAAGACTAAAGGGATCAAGTGTGTTGCCGAGGCACCTCCTTCTAATCCAAGGGCAATACCCTATGTCAATAGCCTTGTTGCCCTTTGAGATTGCTTCAGGTATGTTGCATAGTCATTGGCACGAGTGCAGTGATTTATATATGTTGGATGTTTTAGAAACTTCCCTGAATTTGTTTTCGTCATTTTGAACTCTTTGGCAGTGTCATTGATGTAAGAACATGGAGATTTTGAGATCTCTACCTGCTTTTGTGTTTCATTAATCGTCTGTTATTTGTCTGAATATCTTGTATTTGCAACTAAAAATCTGATTTGTTTACTTATGAATGGGTCCAATCAGGAAGTTATTTATCCTTAGATGGGTCGTATGGTAATATAAAATTAGTAGCTTGGAAACGGGTTGAAGTAGTTAAAAGTTGCCTAAAGTGTATTTTTAATACATGAGATCTACAGTATTATTTCATTAAAAGAATAGTTATTGTCGAAATAGTATAATTTTTCTAATCATGTTTGAGACACTATTTCCTTGTAAGAAAACGAGACCGGCCTATTTTTGACCTGATATCCAACCTGCCGACTCACCGACCTATACTTGTATTGGTTCATTATTTTCTTCAGAAAAGCAAACCTATACAATTGAGTTCCAACATCAGTACAAATTAAATACGAAATTGGCCCAACAAGCCATGAGTTATGATCAGGCGACATCACAGTTTGTTGCCTGCACAATGATAGATGAATATGCCTAATCAAGCTAAGGGGGGAGGGAGTACCTTCGGGGTAGTGAGTGGCACCGACCGGCAAGGGCGGTAACACCGCCGCCGGTACGCGGGGTAGGGGATCGGGGAAGCAAATTCGGGGTACTTCACCGAGTGATGGAGCATGTGTTGGGGACCCACAACGTTCACTTTAAATTAAAAAAAAAACAAATTATATGTAAATTATTAACGTCCATACGAATAGAAGCAAACTCAAATTCATCATCATTATCGTTAATATCATCATGATTATGATCTGGATAACAATTGTTATTTAGAACGAATCGAAAACTTACAGTTATCGTGATCCACAAAATCGGCGGGTTGTTGGAGGAATGGCTGGTGAAGCTGCTAGGAGAGATATAGTAAAAATATATATATATATACCGATCTTAATTAACTTAACAATCTGTATCCGTGTATCCACAAAATATATATATATATATATAAGGGGAAGTGAATATAAGGCTGTTCCATACAGTGACGGATCCAGGAATTTTTTTTTCCTGGTTCATATCTGGATCTATCACTCCAAAACTAGTGGTTCGTTAAAAAATCTCTATTATACGTACCACTACGGTTCGGAAGTTACCTGGTTCGCTTGAACCGTATATCACTACATTAGATCCGTCCCTGCTTATATATATACCTCTTTCTTTAAATTAAAGAAGTAAACAAGCAAGAAAGTAGGTAGTAAAACATACCAATGAATAGTGATACCAATATTGCCTGTGTTTTTAACATTAACAACCAATGTTTCTCCTCTACGAGCATAAATAGTCGGACCAGGGAACTCGCCATTAACAGTTAAGATCCTCTTGCTTTTGCATAGCCTTGTGAAGTTCGCTTCTTTAACCTGCAACCCAATAAATTGTTAACATTTAAAGAGACAGATCCATGATCGAACAAACAGTCAAAACTCAAAAGTGGAAACCCTAATTGCAAGCTTTCTAATTTTGAGTAAATTTTTTTGAATATACACATTTTTTTGGTTTTGTTTGATAAGTATCAGCAACATCTTTAGTCAGTAAAAAAAAAACATTAATTAACTTTCGTGATTTAACGTGCATCTTCACATAAATATTGAACTTTGAGACCGGCCTTTTTGAAGGCACTTAAACCTTGCATGCATACGTGATACGACGCCGAGTTCTATTCAATTATACACTTCCTCTCACAGTAAGATAAAAAAAATTTGCTGCCCAACCTTGCTAGTATTACAAAATTTATTGCAATAATCTACAAATATAATTAAAACAATTTGAAGTTACCAGTAATCGACACATATCGTTTTATTTGAACAACATGCGTCACTTTTAGTTTATTTAAGAAAATCTAAACTTTAGTTAATCAAGCAGTGGGGGCGACCACACAAGTCCATGAGTTTTAAGGGCTCACCATTTAAAAAAAATTATAGCTATATATTAGTGTATTTTAAATATTTGTTAAAAAAATTCATAATTTGTTATTAAGGAATTCATAGATATAAATAGTAGGATTAAATGTAAATTTTTTAAAAAGGTATAAGACTATTATAAAAAAGCACAAAAGTAAGTGGACCACGAATACACAATATAACTTAAATTTTTTTTTGTTTTAAATAGTATTATAAAACAATTCACGTTTTGATTTTTCCGAAATATATAATAACTTTTTCGTTGACACACTTTTTGATCTTGCATAGTTGCATAGAGCATTTAAAATTCATTTGCCAGCCACGTACATATACAAGTAAACATCATCTTTTTCAAATTCATTGTATTTCAACACATGAGTTTATCTTTGTTGATGAAACACATATTGCTGAAAACTGAGTATAAACTTTATTAATGATCACAATATATAAATAGAAAAATTAGATCAATATATATGTACGAACGATTATTAAGATCAGGAATTATATATAATTATAATATAAAATATATATAAATATATTATCTATATAATAATTAAACGTTATCAAACCTGTTTTAGTCTATTCTTATTTCAAACCTATCCAAAGCTCATTTATTTGGATTTACATGTTTGGTAACATAAGATTTCGTTTATGGATTTTTCATGTTTTTAAATGTTAAATTAACTATATATAAAATTAAAAAAATATATACTTATTCCTAACAGGTTGGCATAAAGAAAATATATATATAGTCCAGATAACTTGTGACACAAGACAAGTTTCATTTAATAACTTATATCCTGTGATTTTTTATAGCAATTATTAAAAGATTGCAATCAGCTAACACTCAAACCATAACCAACAGTCTCAAAGGTGATTATTAAAAGAGGTTTGTTTCAAATAAAAAAGTATTATAGTAAAATAAATAAAATAAAAACTAATGAAATAATTCTTTTTTTTAACTGAAAATCATTGTACATCATGAAAATCTTCATGCATCAGTATATATATACTTATACTCTATAAATCTTCATGCATCAGTTTTATTATGATCAAATGGTTAAGATCTTATCCTATTAATTTTATTTTAATACTTGTTTTACAATAATCAGTCCTAATTAGAGCTGGTAAATTGGGTACCTGTTAAAACCTGTTAAGACTTGTTAAAGGAAAAAATGTAATATGCAATTTTTTACTTTTTTAAAATAATTGTTTTTAGTATTAGAAAATTCATTATTTAACTTTTTTGATACATAAAACGTATAACTGTCACGCTTAAACCATCAAAGTAAAGTGTTAATTGAGTCGTTTTCATGTTTGAAACTTGTATTATTCGCACGCTCCGAACTTGTTAAGACCTGTTAAGACACGATTTATCAGCTCTGATCCAATACACTACATTCTACCACTTATAATCAATCACAAAAACCCATTATTTGCATAATTCTTTCAACGAAACAAAATGACAGGTTTTTTTGTTTATTTTTTAATTTTATTTATCACAAGCACACATGCATTGTTATAGATTTAATTAAGTTACGTGTGATGTCTATACCTAACTTAAGACAGAATATTTTTTTTTTTTTTTTTTTTTCTGTTTCTTTAATTTTATGACCAAACTATAAACAAAAACTAGACTTTTCTTCTTATCTATCATTGTCAAATATACTGAACTTGATTCGCTAGATTTTTCTTCTTATTTCTCATTTTCAAATATTGCTGTCGATTTGCTTTGATTTTTAGTTAACTAGTGTTCTGTCTAAAAATCCATCAACATCTGATGTGTTAATTTAAATAATTAACAAAATTTTATATTGAAAACGATTCATTGATTAATGCATTATCAATCTTGGCAAGTAAGTAGGTAGCACACTAACAAATGATGCTAGATCAACTAGATGCGATGCACCTGTATTTTACCTACAGGTCATGGGTTCGAACCATTTTTCCTTAGAGAGCTATTTTGTCGTAGCGCAAGCCCGATTAAGACAATGTAGTCTTTCCTGAGTGACACTCACCCTTATATGGTGAGTTGGAAGTGTTTCGAAACACACGTTGCAAAAAAAGTATGCGGCACACTAGGTCACTAGCTAGTACTGTTGATAGGTAAATACATGTGATTCACAATATGTGCGTACATATTTTAAAAATTTTATTTTATTTCTATAACAAAAATTAAATTCATCATTATATATATCACTTTCGAGCCTCTTAGTGGGTGAAGATGCATATGTTTGTAGGTAGTTCGATCTCTTAGTGGGTGAAGATGTTTGTACAATTCTACCTAAAAAGGTCGAATAATTAAAATTAATTTGTTGTATGTAGGATGCCACGTTTTAATTTGAAGATATGCATGTACGCCAGAAAACTTATTTATCAATGAGCATCAAATTTTTGGAATTTGAAGATACGCCAGAAAACTTATTTTTCAATGAGCATCAAATTTTTGGAAGAAATAAACGTACAATTATATATACTTTATTTATATTTTGCTACAATAGTTTGTTTGCTTGATCATGCAAACCCTTATATTTTGTTATTATAATTTAATCAACGATGTTTTGAAAACCGGAGTAGATATTGAACTGGTCTCATAATATTTTTACCGGTTGGATTGGGGTCGGACCGGACACCAAATTATATATGCTTTTATCATATTTATACCAAAAGAAATATACTTTAGCACAAAATAAATTCAATAATATTAAATAGTATAAATTATCCAAAAATAAAACCAAATTTTAATACAATAATCCATATATAAACTAATCAAACAACTAAATACAACAAATGAAACTATTTACTATACAAACAAATAAAGATGGTACGTTAAAAACTTAAAAACCAAAAAATAAAAAAAGGAAAATGAAAGACATTTTACAAGTTTTGACTGGTCCAAATCCGGTTTGAACCAAGTCCGGTTCCGGTCCGATCATACCGGTTCACATGGTTCAACATGGTTCAGTTATAATGAACCAAACAGTAGTTATCGAACCGGTTTTTTTAAAACTTCCGGTCCAACCAGCCGTTTTAAAAACAATGTTAATCTGATGGATGGCCGGTTTTCTATAAAGAACAAACATATCTACAAAACAACCATCATGTTTAAAATACACGTTTACCAAATTTTCAAAGCTTTTAACTAACATTGAGAAAATAAATTGTTTGCTAAGAGTGATAGAGTGTATAACTTAAAGTAAATATTGGGTACTTCAAATGCATAAATACGTCTAACGAATATGTTAGTACGTATGTTACAGAAATCCATACCCCAGTCTTTTTATTAGGAGAACCAGTTTGAGGGAAAATTAAGAGAATATTTTATGACTCTACTTTTTAAATTTTAGGAGAAATGATCCGTAATACAGATTTGTTAAAAAAAGTTTCCATTTTGCTAATGAAATTTATTAAATGTACATATTGAATCCCCGGTATGTGAGATGTGCAATATAGTAAATGTTTTTTGTTTGTTTGAAAAGTTATGGAAGTTGTATATATAGTGCATAAATGATCTTTTTTTTATAAACATATATGCTTCAAAATAATAGAACAATTAATACATCTCTAATTAATAATTATTATTATAAATGAATAAGTTAAGGAAGATTAATTACCTCATAATCATAGGTTTTTGGAACCAAAGTTGCTTGAGAGTGGATAATTGCAAGAAGCAGAAACCCCACAACATGCAAAGCCAGAACAGCCTTCTTCATATTTGTACAAAACTTTAAGTTTTTAAGGTGCTAATTAGAGATCGTAGATACTAGAGTGTGTTTTGTTTCCCAAAATCAAACTTTCATGTAATGGTGCTAAAGTCTCTAACGGTGTACATATTTATAGCTGGTGGGAGGCTGCTTATTTGTCCTCAAGTTTGAAAAGTCATTGTGTGCTTTTTGAAATATCTATCTATCTTATAAAAAAGCTCAAATTTACTCTAACCTTCTTCAAAAATTGACAACTTAGCCTCAAATAGTAGGTTGAAATATTTTGAGTACCTAACACCACTACATCATTCTTGTATTAATGGGTTTAGGATCTCGGAATATAATGAACTCTATAAAAATGTTTATGTTGTGTAATAAATTAGTTGGGTGTTCATCGTATGTAATGAAGTTTTAAATCCTGGTTATTGGATGTACCCGACCAATAAAAAACTTACAAACTGACAACGTGAGATTGGACGTGACAGCTTATATGATTGCCACATATACCCGGGCACATCAAATAACTGAGATTTAAAAGTTCATTACTTACAATGAACACCCGATTAGTTCATTACACAACATAAATATTCACATATATTTCATTACATTCTGAGACCCCATACCCTTTATTTTTGGATAAAGGGATAACCCGATCACTTTTATAACAACACCCAAATAAGTTACGTACAAGTAGTGTGACAGAGTATCACTCTAGTGATGGTGATTATGGTTTTATAAAATATATTTGACAACAAATATAATATGTAACATGCATAAAATATAAGATCAAAT
>JAOEHQ010046866.1:0-11225 GCA_025447715.1 Asclepias incarnata
TCCCCAAATAAAAAATATATAAATTAACACACACATACACACCACCTTTGGACCCCACATGCTCGTCAACCGCTTTCATATTTTGGATGAACCATGCCACGACGACTTGATGAAGGGGGTAGTGCCTATGGTGTCATGGTCATCTTGTATGATGAAGGGGCCATGACACCCCCTTAGGGAGAGGCCTAACTATACTGTTAACTAAGAATAAGATATGAAACACATTTTATAAAAATCGTTAATTAGTTTAAAATAACTTATAATAGTTTTGTGAACCATTAATTTATTATTCTAAGACAAAAGGAGTATAAAATGCACAAACAAGTAATACTAATATTTCTGGAAACTTTTGACAAGTTTAATTAGGGGTATTATTCGAATGGATTATACGGATTTTGAACTATTTGGACTAGATTATTCGAATTTGACCTATCATAAATTCATCTAAAATCAAAACCATATAAGGTTTGGATTATTCGAATTTTAACATATAATAAATTTATCCAAAATTCGAACCAAATAAGTTTTAGGTTGTTCAAATTTGGTCAAATATGAGATGATTTGATTTTAATGCAAGTTATCCAGATACGTTAATAATAGAGCTTGTAAACTTGTATGATATTTGCATTGAATTTAAAATTCATTTACAAAGACAGACCGATCATAAAACATTCAACATTTTGTTAAAGTCATTCTAATGTAACCTGATTTCTCTTATATTACTAGATAGTTAAAAATAAAACCAAATCAAATACTACTATACTTAATTATAAATAAAATATATTATTATGTGAAACTTTTATTTGGATTACTCGGATCAACGAATATGAAAATTATATAATAATCTGTAATTTGAAAAACAAATCCGAAATCTGAATTACAATCCAAAATCCGATTAACCCAATTTGTTTAATCCAAATCGTATTTGGATCGAATGGATTATTTGAATTTGGATAAAAATGAGGCCCCCAAGTTTAATAAAACTAATAAATTTTTACGTACATTGACATTTTCTTCCGAGGGCCCAAAATTTAGGTACAGAACCATCAAGATAGACGAGACGACGCATTTTAGTTTTTACATACATAAAGTGTGTCATTATTTTATAATCTTGAACTTTATAATAAAAGTACATATTCTCTTATAGTTATTGATCTTACATGTGTATACAAAAGTACGGTACATGCAAATATATTTTGTTTCATATGTTTAGGGCTGCAATCGGGTTCGGGTTGAGTTTTTATCGAGTAACTTGAGCTCGAGTTCGAATCAATCGAGTCGAGCTAAGCTCGATCTTGAGCCCGAACCCTAAATTTAAGCTTAAAATAATTAACGAGCCGAGCTCAAGTTTTTAATGGCTCGAATTTAGTGTTTACCGAGCTTAGGTACACTATCGAGCTTTTGAAGCTCATGATGTCTAGTTTAAAAGATGTCTAGTTTAAAGAATGTTACAAAAGTATTTGAGATATTTGAAATTAAGTTACTAATGTTTACTACTCTACCCTTTATGATTTATGATAATGTTAAATTTAGGTCTAAGAATATTAGTGTGAGAATTTTGTAATGAATGTTTATAGAGTTATGACGTTGGCTTTTAACTTATGGTATTTTATTTTAAAAAAACTTAGGTATATTATCGAGCTTTTCTATCCAAGCTTGAGCGATATTGAACCATAATCGAGCTGAGCTTGAGCCTGCGTACTGAAAGCACGTTAAGCTATCAAGCCAAGCTCGAGCCTATTCAAATTTTATTAAGCCGAGCCCGAGCCCTATCAAGCTCGAGGTCGACCCGGCTTGGTTGAAGCACATACTTACATTATAAATTAAATTCTAAGTATTTTTTTTCTTTATCTTCCAATAGCAAATATATTTACAAGCCTATCATTGTTATGTAGATATAAATACGAAAAGGTAACACATTGGTTCTAATGGTAGTTATTTGTTCAAGACACAAAATCATGCCTACATTTCAGCGTTATATGATTTACTAGTCTCTTTCTATTGGCTTTAATCTAACCTCCATCCCCTGATCAAACTCTGGCATTGGGATTCTTTTAAAGGATGCGTCTTTGTTAAGAAGCTCCCACTTGAACATTGTCACCAAGCGATGAATCATGACCAAAGTTTCCATTTTCGCAAGTTCAATACCAGGACACATCCTTGGCCCAGCTCCAAATGGCAACAAACTGAAAGGTGGTGGTGATGGTGCATGTTTCTCAAAACGGGCCGGATCAAACATGGTCGGGTTTTGGAAAATGCTATCATCATTATGCGTCATGGACGATGAAAGCATCACCTGAAAACACATCATGAAAAATCTAGTAAGCGATTGTTTCATATAATGTTATGTATCCAAAAACATTTTGGTTTATCATTGCTTTGACATACTTGCCATCCTTTGGGGATAATATATCCTCCGTACTCAAAATCTTGGGCAGCTCGTCTGATTGTTAAAATCACAGGAGGGTTTATTCTAAGCGTCTCGGATGCTACTCTCCATGTGTATTTCATCTGGGTAAGGTCTTCCCATGTCAAAGCTTCCCCTGGTGCTTTACGCTTGGAAATTTCTTCTTGTTCTGAAATCCCATTTATGTAAATTTTATCAAATGAATGGATTATATATGATGTTGTTGGTCTGGGACTAACATTCGGTTATAAATACAAGCTGCTTTCTTTAGCGTTCAAGCCACAATTTCACGAAGTCTTAGATGTGCATACATATAGTATGTGAGTAACCAACACACACATGGATACTTTACAACAAGAACGCATGAATCTTTGGCTCTAAGACCTATTCAAGACTACCAATCATCTTATGGGGTGATTTGCATACCCATGCGCGGAGCTACATATAGTCTAAATTTCATATAAAAATGTACTTTGAACCCTCCCGATTTTATCCATAAGCATTGATACCTTTGATTATGAACCCACTTGAAACATTTTCTAGCTCCGCCATATCGATCAAACAAATAATAAACCATAAATAGTACGTTATGCCGTTTGTTGTTGATATATATTTATAATCATGTTATGTGCAAAGTAACTTGAGGGGTGTACAAACACCTTCCATATTTTTTTAATTAGTGAGTATTGCACAAATGATATATATTACCATACCTTCGACTATCTTAGAGTAAATAGATTCGTCGTTAGCCAAAAGTCTCATCAACAATGTAAGGAGAATGGATGTAGTATCATATCCTGCACCCATTACAACCATGATGTTGTCAATGATCTCCTCATCAGACATCATTGTTGAGCTATCATCGTTATTACTCTTCAGCAATGAAATGATAAGATCTTTATGTTGATTAGCTTCTTGGTTTTGTTCTTTGAGGGCCTCTCTTTTCTCGTTTATAAGATCTACAAGCATTGTTACTAGTTTTTTCCTCGCTTTAAGTCCACGACCAAATTTAGTAAAGGGCAAGTCGACAGGAATTCCTAGCATACTTTTGATCAGATCTTGAAAAAGTGGTAGACAGCGCTCTCGTTTAGGTCCTCTTTCGATCCCAATGAGAAGCGAACAAATTACGTTGAAGGTTAAGTTCCTAATTAAGGGTTGCACCTATACCATATATAATAGAAATGCCACACTAATGTTAATCAATTGAAAGTAAGCATAAAGTGGCTTTTGTGTATTATTTATATTTTAGAACATATATATATAAAAAATAATAATATTTACCTGGACCTCATTTTTACCACGCCAATGCGTCTCCAAGTGGTTTTGGATTTCTTCATCTACTTTTGCAACATATTGCTTCAAAACATCAGGCTTCAAGAAAGAAACCAAGGCTGCTCTAACTCGTTTGTGATCATCACCCGTCAATTCGATTATATTACGCCTACCCATGATCCTACTAATAGATGGTGGTTGTTTGTTGGTGAGTATGTTTCCATCACAGGTGAATACAAACTTATTTGCAGCTATACCATGTAAAACAACTGTTGGATATCCAAAAAGTCTGGTTTTCCAAATCGGACCGTTTTTAGCAATTCTTTTTTTAATCCATTCTTCGACCTCGTCGGCTTTCAAAGACTTTAAAAGATCAAAGCTTTGCCCTATCAAAGGAAGTCCCAACGAACCAGGCGGGAGTCGACCAGAATATTTCTTGCCTCGTGAAAGAAAGTATACATAAAGGAAAATTGACAGCAAAAATAACAATAACATTGTAAGCACCTTAGCTTCCATGGATAGAAACTTAAAGTTGGATTATTGTAAGTTTGAATGAATGGAATACTTCTTTATAAACGTACTAGGACAAATTGCCAAAAAATGGGCAATATATTTCGTAATAAACGAGTAACGATAATCTTTTGACAATAAAAAAAGTCATTAATCAACCAATCTCTATATTAAATAAAAAAGAATTTTGATGACGTCATCTATTTATGTTGTATTAGTGTAATCATTTTTTAAGTCAATCTTATTTTTAAAAAAAAATTTTATGATGTCATATTTATATTTCATCAATTTTTATTTTTTTTAATAAATATTTCATTATTTGAAGTGAGTAAATTGCAAGTTAGTAAAAATTACCAAGCAAGTTGTTAAATCTATGATTTATGTAAATCTTTAATTTTTTATTTTAATGTGTCTCTATTCTTTATTTTAAATTTCAATCCAAGTTTATTATCAATTTTTTCATTGTCTCAAACTTATTTTCAAAAATGGTACGCTCGGTCCTTATATTTCAATATTTAGAAAAAAATTGTATATTAAAAAAATGGGGAAAAATAAATAAATCATGAGGATAATTTAGAGCGTTTTAATAATTACAGTAGATTGATTTGTTTGCTACATAAAATGCTCAATCAAATATATAAATTAGAGATTTAAGTTAATTAGTATATCATCTAACTGATACCTGTTTTTTCTTTATGAGTTTTGACATTTAGTTATTATTTTTTTTTTATCATTTCATTAACATTAGTAATGATTATAAATTTAAAAGTTTATAATATATTATCATAATAACACCCGGGTGATACCCGGGTTGATAAGCTAGTTTAAAACAAACAAGGGGTTACTAACCAATTTAACATATATAAGGGGTGAAGCATTGTGTTGTTTTACGGTGGTACGTTTTTATTTATTTCAAATTGATTAGTAACTCTTTTTATTGTTGTAAAATTAACATTACTTTTTATTTAAAAAAAAGTATTAATTGCTAATTTTTAAACAATTTGCCCTGTAAATTAATACTAAATCAACCAACAATGTTCTGTTTTGTCTTTTATTGGGATTAATTGCCGGATTGGCATAATGGCATCGTTGATGTGATATACAATATAAAAAGATCATTTTCCCTATTATTATATATATACATGGTTCCCAAAACAAAGAGAAAAAAATAAAATTAACTTTTAATCCTAACCATTTAAACTCATTAGCCTTTAAATCTTGGCCCTTAAAATTCAAAGTCAACTTTCATACTTAAACATGGCAAGTCTTTTATGATATGTAATGTATCTATTTTTAGAACCATAATATTAAAAAAAACATGCCTTTTAATTATGTATAACTATATGGTTAAATAGTTTGAATAATTTGATATAAGTTTATATTACAAATCAATACATGGATAAATATTGATAGCAATACAACAATGTGTTTTAACATTTTAATAAATTATGTACTGGCCTATTTAAAAATTTACAAAAGTATTGCTTTTATTTGAATTTTTCTTTTCTTTTTATTAATCGACCTAATGTGTTGAAATAAATAATGTCAGTTTTATAGAACTTGAAATAGTAATATATTTTGATATAAAAAAAACAATATTTCACCTTAATTATATATAATTTAATGACATTAGGCTTATTGAGTGAAAAAACTATTTTGGAGATACTCATTATTAAAAGAATTTCTTGAATATAAACTTTTTAAAATTAATATACTTGGCCCTAAATAAGCTAAAAGTTTAAGTTGACTGGAGGAAAAAAAATGATTATTGGGTAACACAAAAGTTATTAGTCAAACAATCCATGGTACATGTTTTTGATTTAAATCACAACTTAATCTAATGTGTAACGTTTTATTCTCAAACTAGAATCGTACTCGCGCAATGCGTAAGATGTTGAATGGTTTATCAAAAAATTTAAATTTAGGCTTAAATCAAATTTAAAAATAATGCTTATAAACTTTACTCATGAAAACAGGTGAGAGTGACGACGCCCGACTTCACAAACCGTCGACTTTAAAATTTATAATGCACGGGTAAATAAGTTTATATAGAACAATAACTAAAATATACATAAGTATAATTATAATATATTTATAACGGGTTCAGTTTTGGGTTGACGAGTTCGGGTGACCTGATATCAAAATTGAGTTGGAAATCTCAACCCAAACCGAACCACCAACCCAAAAAAAAATCTGGTTGGTGGGTTCATTTAAGGTCATATGGGTTGGTGGGTTGGCGGTTAAATGGGTTGGGGGTTGATTTCAGGTCCTATGGGTTGGTGGGTTGACGGGTTGATTTCAGGACAGATGGGTTGTAGGTTGTCTGGTCAAATGAGTTGATGGGTGGACCTATTAAAAATAATGTATATAAATTTAAAATATGTTTGGTTTGACGGGTCGACCTGTTAACCCGAAAGGTGAACTTGAACCAAACCCAAAAAACTCAGGTTAGCGGGTCGAGATTTCACAACCTTAATATGGATTTTTCGGGTCGGTTTCAACTCGGATTTTGGGTTGGTCGAGTATTGACAACCTTAATATATATCAAAGTCACTCTATATTTGTTATACCAAAAAATGTATAAGTGTTAAATAGTCTATCTTAATATTATGTTTGATTTCATAATAAACTTCATTTTTGTATACTATAAGACGTATATTTCTCGCAATGTGTGATATATGTATATGTTTATTAGGTAACCCGGTCACCGACCGGGTATTAAACTAGTTTGTTTTGGTTTTCATATTTAAAAGTGTGTTCAAATAATATAAAAAATTTAACATTTAAGCTACTTTGTACGTATGTTTTGTTTACACAACCATTTAAGCTAGCTGGATGTCAAATAAACCATAGACTTCAAGGCTAATTATTTTACGTATGTTAACCCACGTATTACGCTGGAACAATAATCTAGTTTTTAAAATAAGTTAAGAACCTTTTATATATGGTAAGTATTTAAGTCAATGGTATATTTTGTTATTGATGTATTTACTTTACGTATTCATTCATATATTTAAATATTCCACTAATAAATAATAAACATAATTTATATATCAGTGTTCGACAATTCAAAGTCGGAGTCAGTGTTTGGCAAAGTCGTCCGCCGTCACCTCTTGTGGGGTGTCCTAACTGAAATTTACGAATATTTTAATAATTAAGAAGTCACGAGTCGTCACATATTAAGCGGATACGATTTCTAGTATATACTTTAATAAAATTTATTTATTTATTTATTTTATTTTTTTATTTTTTAATAAAAAGATCATTCGAACATGTTTGTCTTCTATGAAGCCTCCAATATATACCCACTTTGCATTGTCCAATAGAACACAACACGCCGGAAAGAATATGCCTTTATCATTATCATCATCATTAATGTCATTTAAATTTATGTGTATATATATATATATTAGCTGTTACTTCTTTCATTGCCTTAGCCTATATATCCATTACAATCACTTCTAGTTTCTTATTTTTATTTTTATCTTTTTTTCTGATTTTTGGACCAAATGTCTTTCAACGATGATTTTAATCACCTTAAAATGAAACTGAAAGATATAAAAGCGGCCACAAATGACTTTAGTGACAAGCCAATTGGCATTGGTGGGTTTGGAAAGGTCTTTAAAGGAGAGCTCTTACTCCCGGATGGAAGAAAGAAAATGGTTGCTTTTAAGCGCTTAGATCGTAAATATGGGCAGGGGGATGTTGAGTTTTGGAAAGAAATAATGATGCTTTCTCAATACAAACACGAAAATCTTATTTCTCTCTTAGGCTATTGCAATGATGATGGTGAGAGAATTCTCGTGTACGAGTATGCATCCGGTGGAAGCCTCGATCGCTATCTTGGTAAAACTAGTCTTACCTGGAACCAGCTTCTCACGATATGTCTTGGGGCTGCGCGCGGACTTAACCATCTTCATGATCCTTTTGATGGGACACATCAAAGAGTTCTTCATCGAGATGTTAAGAGCTCAAACATCCTACTCGATGAATATTTAACTGCTAAAATTTCTGATTTTGGCTTATCAAAAATTGGCCCAGCTAACCAACAGTATACATATCTTGTCTCCCATGTTTGCGGAACACCTGGGTATTGTGATCCCATGTATATGGAGACGGGCTCCCTGTCAAAAGAATCTGATGTATACTCTTTTGGAGTGGTGTTATTTGAAGTCATGTGTGGGAGATTATGCTCTGAATCACGTAGTAATGGTCAGCAAAACTTTTTAGTGCATAAGTGGAAAAAATGTTATCAAGAGAATGGAATATATGATATCATCTCTAATCATCTAAAGGAACAGATGGATATAGATATATGTTATAGGGATTCTCTTAACACTTTTGCAAGCATTGCATATCGGTGTTTGCATAGAGATCGGAAAGAAAGACCAACAATGGGAGAGGTAATCGGAGAACTTCAGACGGCACTTGATATTCAAGTAAGTGTTTATTTTATTTTGTTTTGTTTTGGTATGTGAAACTGTAAATCAGTTTGTAAAACTTTATCATCGATTTAATATACTTAAATATAGGAAACATATGGAGATGTTGATGAGAGAAATGAATATGCAGAATTAGTCAGCATTGCAAAACAGGCCACAACACCACAACATACAGGCAACATAAATTGGGGGATCATGTGCAACCCCTCCCCCATAACTGGCAGATCTCGAACTGAACTTGCATTGCTACTCTCCCAAGGGATTCATGTTTTGAAGGGCGAGCATGTAAATTGCTTTTACCTGTTATACACCTATTTTGTTTTTAGTTTTAGTTCTATATACAAAATATATATATTGGTCAAAAAATGGCCAGTTTGGCCTTGTTTCAACATTTGTATTGTCAAAATTCTGTTTAATCAAATCTCTATGTATTGCACAGAGGCTTGTAAGAAACAAGAATGGGAAATATTGTGAATTGATAAGCGGATGGCGCTCCGTGCATCCGGAATTAAGATTTCCTCAGGAATCCTTTGAAACTGGACTATTCTATAGGTCGATCAGTTTCATATTTCTCTATCTACCTTTCGCGTTTCTCTCTTATGTTCGACACTTGAGGTTGCATGTAAGTTTGTTTTGGCGCCTCATTGTGTTGTTAATAAACGTTTGAAGAAAAGAGGTTGTTTTTATTTATCTAAACCTAACATAGACATGTATGACGCCTATAGTATTCAGATATCATAACATATTTATTATATATCTTGCTTACATAGTTTATAAAATCTGATCAAAAGAACTTGTTAACTTCAACTTTGAAAGGTAACCAAGTTGAAACTCCTAAGATGAAGTTCAAATTCATCTTCAGAAAAAATGATGTACATGTCCTTAGTGTTGGATATAGATGAATGACTTGTGACTATGATATGTGCAGTGGTAAAGGTTTTCCTTGTATCTCGATTACCTCCTCTAACACATTAGAAGCATGCCCTCGGTTCTTATCCGTAGATGTCACATATAGCATCAACCTTGTCTACAAATATCATTATGATGATAAAGGGGAACATGTACCCCTGAGATACAAATTGGATGAAGAGACAGAATATTGGACATCATGTGTAGCACAAAGGAGAGGTGAATGGCTTGTAACCGAACTATACCAATTTACCAGCTGCCAAAAGGGACATGAGTTTAGGATTGAAGTCGTGGGCCGGGTACATCCCAATGATTTTCATGTTGTTCGTAATGATAATGATTATGGAACGCGTGATTTGTTTCTTGTAGGCATTGAATTCTTGCCTGTGGAGCATGTAAGTTGAAAATATGTGTTTGTTCACTAACATCTTTCTTCGGGTAAATTGGAATCAGTAATTCAACATAAAGCAATATTTGATCATATCAAATTCGGTTTTTGGTTTTTATTATAGGAGAAAGAAGAAAACTTGGAGGATGATCAAATTTCAGATTTGGATGCTGATTGGGAAAGAAAACTGCCAAGTGATTATGCTGTAATAATTAAGCTGTCAAAAGATAATATGCAGTGGAAAACTTACAAGGAACTCTATGATCTTCTTCGTACCGGGTTTCTCATCAACACGAACGTTCAAACGGTACTTCCTATCCTAGTAACACTCTACTTAAACAAAAACTGCATATTTTACTTTTACCAATTGTCAACAAGTTAATTACATTCATTAATTCATAATTAAATGGGCATGATATGTGCATATGCCCTCATTAATTGCATAACCTTTTTGGTTGTATTTCTCACCTTATGAAGTTTTAGAGATAGACCTAACAAGTTAATATTTATTTTCTAGCAGTTTCGGTTTGACAGCTTTCCACAACATCTGTATAGATATAATAACTTGAGAAAATGTTTTCCCTCATAAACTGATGTAATATAAGCGTCGGCAGATCACTATATATAAGAGTGCGCATCAAATTATTCAAAACTACATGCTAACCCCTTGTATATTCTATAGTATATCCAATTATAATTATAACTTATTTACAGTGTTGTATTCATGTGAATCCTAAAAAAATGGTGGAAACTAAGGGACAAATCTCAGTCACACATTTCTCCTCATTCTCTCCTCTTTTTGGTATTTATTTTTATTTTTATTTTTTGATTATTTTTTATTTTTTGATTTTTTTTTAATAAAAACCCATTTCAAAAAAAAAAATTAAAAAAATTTTTTCACAAAAAATAATAATAAATTTCTATGAGTTATGCATTAAAAATGGATGGAGACGGACAGACGGTACGGACGTAGCCCTTAATCGAACGACTACGCCGTTCCGATGGGGCTTCGCCCCTACCGGTCGTAGACCTTAAGGTATTTATAGAGGGGTTGGAAACCGGACGCATCTGAGAATGGTATGGATTTGATGGGCGGCGATCTAAGAGATGGTGATGATTGGATACGGTACGGGCGTTGCCCTTAGCCCCCCCAAAAAAATGAAAATTAAAAAGTCGTCGAAAGTATATCAGATGACCTCTCTAATGAAAGAGGACAGAAATTTAAGAACACTCATATAATTTTTATAATTTATCGATGTACGGTTTTTGAGATAAAAGATTTTGAATGAATTAGATG
>JAOEHQ010046867.1:0-11225 GCA_025447715.1 Asclepias incarnata
TATCATTATTGTTCTCCAATATGTTTACAAGCGTTTACTAAATATTATTAAAATAATAATTGTATGTAAAATATATATTAATTAATATAAATACAAATATTAATTAGTACTAAACATATTGCATTTCATTGCCTAAACATCAAATGTATAAATTTGGTAACAAACATAATATAATTTTGGTTTACAAATGTTTCAACTTGCATTTCATTGTATGTGCATCAAATAGATATATAAAATTTATTATAAATATAAATATAAATAAAATGAAATATAAATATAAATAATTATGAGTCATACCGTGCATCGCACACGGGTATTAGTACTAGTATATAATATATGTTAATTAATAATGGGTTGTGCTAATGACAGCCCTTAGGGCTGTCATTAACGTGCATAAAATAGTTGTACTTTTACCATAAAATTCAGGGGGTAGGCTTTTGATATGAAAGGTACAAGTTGTTTATGCAGGTTATTGACAGCCCTAAAGGCTGTCATTAGAAAAATCCATAATGAATTTAAACTTTTAAAATTTGGTAAATTATTTAGAATTTGACTTTCCCGAAATACGGTGATATTAAGTCATGATCATTTTACTTTAAGTTTAATGTAAAATTTTGTTTATTATCATTTATATAATTATATTTTTCTCATTTTTCATTCAGTTAGGATTTTTTTAACCACAAAAATATGTGTCATATAGTGACAATAATGAATATAATAGCGACACTTTTCTTGTAGTGTTTGTATGACCGTTTTAATACGTTATAAAAAAATGTTTCGACTTTAGATTTTTGTTTGTTTGTGACATTATAAAGTTATTACAAGAAAAGTTGGTACGGCTGGACCCATCATTTAGACTTACATATTAGACTATGAGGTATAAGGCGTTTTGAGGGGAGGTCGTCTTGCGACACGTGACACTTGCGTAAGAGGATAAGAAGCCCCAAAAAAATGGTGGAGTAAGCAGGCAAGGGGCGTTTTATATTTTAATATTATACATACATATATATATATACACACACACAAACTAAAAAAAAAGGGCATCAGATTCATGCCGGGCAAAAAAAAATTTGGACCAAACCGCCCTGCGGGGTCCTGTAGCAGGGGCGGCTGGGGAGGGCATGGGGCGGATGGAGGGGTCTCGACGCCTTATACCGTTTACCTTTAAAGATTACGAGTAGGATGAAACATCCTTGTGTTCATCCATTTTGTGCTGCTAAGGCTATGGGGAGAGTGGGGCGTCCCCTCCCCTCAAGACACCATAGAACGCTGCGAACGTCGGGAGAACGTCGGGAACACCAACCCAATGGGCGTTCCGGTCTGGTCAAACACGTTCCACGTTTTTTTTAGACGCCCAACTTCACACACAACCTAATATCTCTCTCCTTTCGTTTTTCACTTTTCAATACTATTCAACCAATTATACAATGTCATATGGCAAATAAAATAAAAATGCCCCTCTAAAGGAAGCCTTACTCCAAGAAAAATAAGGAGCTTCACATGAACATCCCGAAGCTTCCATCAGGAACCATCACTCCCTATCGTTTAATTGCTAGCATTTCTCCCTCACATGATGATGAGCTGCTCATGTGATTGAATGTAAAAAAAATAATTTAAAATAGATCAGTGGCATGCTGCTAGAAGTAACTAAGTCACCCCTTTCAATTAATAATTTATTTGTCATGCACGGTGAAATAAAATAGAGTATACAATTGCATGCACACGTACGTGCAAGTTGCTCCATATATGTTCATATCAAAGAATGAAGCACCCTCCATTATCACATGGTTGTGGATATCCAACGATAACATTAGGACAGGCATTATAACAAGAAGGATGAGGGTAGATTATTCGCCAAGGATCTGGTTTTTTGTCGTCGGCTTTCTTGGGTGGTCCAACACTTACGATTTCTGCTACCTTTCCGATCTTCCTAACACGATTGACGATACAAATCGGATCAACATCTCCAATTACGGTTAACATTTGTTTTTCTAGGTCAACTGATACTTCATTGATGCCCAATTCTTTCGTAACCGCCTTTAGTACTTTAGTTTTGCAGGTTTCACAGTTCATGTTCACTTTCACTTCTATTTTCTGGAGTTCGAAATTATCTCATGTTATATATAATTATTATCAATAAAGATTTGTAATCAAATGAAAACTAAAAAAATGTTGAAAACTAACGAAAAAATATCAGCCACACATTTCCTCAAACTTCTTTCATTTCATCCTTTTTATTTATTTATTTTACCTTGTTTTTTTCATTTTTAATTTTTTAAAAATTTTTTATATATATTTTTTTTCAAAAAACCCACTAAAAAATAAAATAAAATTTCGGATGATGATACGGTACGGGCGTAGCCCTTAGCCGAACGAGCGTAACCCTTAGCCGAACGAGCGTAGCCCGTTTAGGTAGGGCTTCGCCCTTATCGAGCGTAGCCCTCAAGGATATTAATAAGGGGTAGCTGTTAGGGTGATAGGTCATGGGGGGTGATCGGTGATGGGGTGATCTACCTGATAGGCTCCGCCCTTAGCCGCACAGGCAACGTCAGAAAATTAAAAAGTCGTCGAAAGTATATCTAATGACCTCTCTAATGTAAGAGGACGAAATTTTAAGGACACCCATATAATTTTTATAATTTATCGATGTACGGGTATTGAGATAAAAGATTTTAAATGAATTAGATGAAACTAGTGATACGTGAAGGAGAGAGAAAAAAAAAAGAAGAAATGTAGCTATTGAAAGATAGTTTTAATTAATAATATATCGCACAATTAATATATACATATAAAACTACTTAAGATAGGCTGGAAGGACAAAATAACATATAATATTCTTAAACTAAACAATAATGCATTGAAACAAATACTATATCATTGGATACTTGAGGTTAATAAAATGAAAACTTAGTTGAAAAGTGAGAAAGAGAGATTTACTCATATACATCCTTAAGTCTTTATGATCAAAGCGTAATTCAAGTTAAACTAATGCAAATGAGAAGATTGGATCTAAAGTTGTTTACTGATATACATCCTTAAGTTAAACTTAGTTGAAAAATGCATTAGAACAAATACTATATCATTGGATACTTGAGGTTAATAAAATGAAAACTTAGTTGAAAAATGAGAGAAAGAGAGATTTACTCATATACCTCCTTAAGTCATTATGATCAAAGCCTGATTCAAATTTAACTAATGCAAAAGAGAAGATTAGATCTAAAGTTGTTTATGAAAATAGAAAAAAACATTAAAATACCTCAAATTCTAGTCTGACTTTGAAATGAAGATTACAAATAATAATCGATAAAGGAGATTATCAGAAAGCTAAATTAAAAATCAACGTATATATTTCCCGTAGTAGAATTTGTACTCGTAATATATTGACTAAAAATATTTACAAAAACAAATCTACATGTGGGGGTAATAATAATAATAATAATAATTTGATTTTTGGAAAAGCTGTTAAAAAAATATGAATTTAAAATCGATAATTTAGATTATCTTAAAAAAGGGCATCATATTTGGAAATTTTAAATGCAATCCATATCTATATTGTCTTTATAATTATCTCTTTGTTATATATATATATAGAAAGAGAATTACTAATAATAGTAATAATAATAATAATAATAATAATACTTACTATAAATATAAAAATAAAACAAAAATAAAGGAGGAATTGACAACTAAGCAAAATCTGACATGGCGACTAAAGACTAATGTCACGTATGCGCTAAATTATCCTCTCTTAGTTATATATATATAGATACGTAGGCAAGCTTGTGTTTAATAGAAAGACGTATACGAGCACGTATAGAAGAGACGGACAAACAGAGAGGCCTTCAACTAGTATATCGACCATTTACATAGATTACTACATTTTAACACAAGGATCACCCTTAAAAACACCATTATATGCTTGTTAAAATAGAGTAATGTGTACCAAACTAAGTAATAAAGGCCATAAAGAAATATTTTGATTATATATTTAATTAGTTTCTTTGACATCAAGTTGTCAATGCCATAAAGAGCAGAGTGTGGGCACCCTAATGGCTTTAGAAGTATGTGTATTAATAGTTGTTGAGCTTGCGTACACTCAATTAGGATTACTGGTTGCCTGAAAGATACATTTTCCAAAATGGCAAGATTTCAACACCCATGATGAATTATTATTATTATTAAAGTTCCATAAAATCTATCTGCCAAAAGCATCTAGTAACATTACATCCCAAGTAGCACTAGCACCAAGACATAAGCATAGTGGCATAACAGCTAATCAACATCAGCTTTCTAAAACTACGAAAATGTTCAAAAATGTCACAAAAGAAAGGCTTTGTTTTCATGTGAATAACTTGCTACTTTTAGAAAGAAAGAAGGCGTGTATATACATGATTCATTTGAAATGTCAGAAGAATACCACATAGGAACCATTTGTAGAACCGTTGTTAGTGTTTTGTAATCTAACATGAATGGGATATAGAATTCTCGTGATCGTCTGATATCTATGCAGCAAACTAGTAGTGTTGGTGATTGTATGGTGTGGTGCTAGGGGATAAAAGAGAGAGCGGTTACGTGTTGGTGGTCATGTTTGAGTAGGCGCATATAGAGAATCACCGGAGTCAATTGGGGTATGCATAAGTGGATTCCACCTATCGAATATTATTCTTCCCCCTCTACCAATCCTACCACGAGAATTGTATGTACGTGATGATGTGCCATTCTGTACAGAAGTAGCTGGTGGTGGTACAATGCCTGCAGCTGCTAGCTTTGCTGGATCCAGAGGCTTTGTGAAAAGTAATATAGGCTCAAGTGGATCCTGCAGAAATACCAACAATACAAATCAAGTCATTTTAATTTAAGCAACTATAGATTGTGTCCCATCTGTCACAATACACGCACATGCGCCAAACCATGATTTGGGCTTTCTTATTTAACCTATTCATAAGTAAACCGGTCACGATTCCCACCTCTATATGGTAACAAAGAGCACATGAATAAAAGAGGTCATAAAAAAGTTACCAATTTCTGGAGCCATGTATATGGCCCAGGTGGACGTCTTAACTCCCGCTTCATCATCCCCGCAGAAGGCATTACATATCTCGAGTCCATCAAAGCATGATTTTGTAGACGGTTTTGTTGGATATCATCCAACTCTACAAATTCATCCTCACTCGAAGCAAGCCTGGATAGAAAAGACAGCGGTCCAGGAAGGGCTAGATTGTCTTCAAGGAGCTCTGTTTCATTCTGAAAATCCAGAATTTGAAAAGTAGAAATCCATTAATTAGACTTCAAACTTATGTACAAATATATTACTAAAATTACTATCAACTTACCTTGTACTTTATGTGGATCCTTTGAAGGGTGACTTCACTTTCAATAACTTCTCTTTTTTTCTCTTCCCTCTGTATCAGAAGTAACATTTTACTTGTGCGTACTACTAGCAAACGCTAGGAATGGCTAAATGGGTGGGATGGGCGGTTGGGCAACATGTCAAAATGGGTAACTTTTAGGTCAGGTCGGGTTGGACAGCAAACACTTCTTTATGTTATTTTTTGGATCTCATAAATAATGAATGTGTACAGGACTACAGGCATACAGCAAGTTAGAATGATTTTCAATAACCTGAAATCTTTACATCTATATTTATAAAGCAATTTAAAAGGTTTTATGTTTTTTGATTCATTTCTGATGACTTACAACCAACTTGGGCAGCGTCCTTTTTTAGTTAATTTTTTTAGAAAAATCTATTTGACCAGCTGGAGATAGAGCTGAGATGGACACACTTGTATATTAATTGGTTGAAATTGGAACCTCTAATGAAATCAGATTAAAACAAAAATAAAAGTTGCCAAGAGATAATAGTGATACCTTGATTACAGCCTCAAGCAAGAGCTTTGCTTGCTCAAGATTACGTCTGACCTGAAAATAATAGATTAAAACATGAAATAAGAATAGATAATACATCAATACGAAAATATGGTTTGTAAATACATAGGTAACAGATAAAGCTGGATATGCATATAGCAGCAAAAGTGCGAGTGCGTGTGTGTTTTGTGAATTAATCATATTTACAAGCTGAATTGCAAATACTATATTATGAAGAACATTAAAATATTAACATGGATAAATATCATAACCATAAGTTGGTTGCAACACTTACTTGACGAAGCTTTTCAAATGACTGCACGTTGTTTTCCCGTCTTTGCATCTGAACATAAGACAACAAAAAGCTGAATGTAGACATGTCATCATAGTGTCAAAGGGTAAGGTTCAAACTTCAAACCACTTACTCTTCTTGTATGAAGCCTGTGAGCTTTTTCCCTTGGTCGAAATACATTGTATGGATTGGTATCGTTAACTGGTGGAGGAGGCTGAAATCATGAAGTTCAAAAGACAAAATTAACAAACAGATGTTTAAGTGAGTAATAAAAAAATATAACAAATTTGCTGATACAGCTAAATGGAAAGTTATCTAGTTTAAGACAGGGGTGTCAACGAGCCGAGTCGAGTATCAGGAATTTTAGGCTCGAGTCGAGCTCGAATATTTAGTTATTGTTGCTCAACACTCGTTTATGTTTTTTTAGCATTTTTATTTCACTATATTTCAAGGCCTTGAACTCGAGCTCGAATAACCTCATTTATGAACATGAATAAACTAATTTTATAGTTAAAACAACTCATAAAACTCACTTTAACTAAGCTCGTTGGGCTCGTGTGACTCATGAAGCTCGAATAGCTCGCTCGACTCTAATAACTAAACGAACTTTCGAACGAGCCGAGCCGAATATTAATTTATTAAGCTCGACTCATGAAACTAATCGAGTAGTAAGTTTGTGTTCGAGTTCGACTTGAGTTCGAAAACTACTATGCTCGAACTCGAGTAGCTCGTTAAAAGCTCGACTCATTTACACCCCTAAGTTTAAGTTCACCTAGGATATGTAAAGTTATAGCCGGTTTTAGTTTCTAACAAACAGATGAAAAAGAAAAAAACAATAACCCTAAACTAAATTTAAGCCACTGAAATGTGATCACCTCTTTAACCAAAATCAAATACTAACCTGCAAATGCCGCAAAATAGGTTTTTGCCATCTTTCTCGCTGACAAAAAAAGGAAAAATGTAAACGGGCGTACGTTTTTAACTATATAATGCTAACAGAAAATGGGAAAAACAAGTTTCGCTTTAATGCAAGAATGACTTTTCCAAGCCTCTATACTTTGACCAGAATAACGCAATAGAGCTTTGTTTAAAAACAACAAAGGATTAAGTGAGTCTTGCACAGAAGAAAAAAATAACAAAGAGTTAGGGGATCAGGAGTGATTGCAAGAAAAGCAACCTTTAACACTTGCGAAAACAAAGCAACCATGTGGACAAGAATGGAAATCACTAATTTATATGTGTGCAGATATGCAAACTCCTCTGCATATACTTCTCATTCAGACCAGATTTTTATGTAAATACCAAAAAAGATAGAATAGATAGGTTGATAGGAAAATAAAAAGTAAGGTATAAGTAACTTTTAGACATCAGATTGAATATTTGATCGAGGTGTATCAAAAACAGAATTACATTCGAAAACCATGATGATCCGGAAAAAAAGAGGGTATTTTCCACCTAAAAAGTTCATAGAATCAACCTATTTAACAAAATTACTTGGTCATCTTAAACCATTACTTGCTACTGAAAGTTGCTTACCTTTTCTCTCCAGTAGTTGTAGATAGATTGGAACACTCCATATTTTATGGACAGAGCTTGAAGAGCCTATCAAGAAAACAAGAAAACAAGAAACCATTATTAAATTAAATATATAAAAACTGTATGAGTTAGACAAGAGTATCAGGAGGAGCCTAACGTGAGCAACTGAGAATATTTCATTAATTCCTACCTCAACAGCGGCATCGAATGTCAAAAGTACAGGTACAGGAGCACCAAGTGTAGGATTTATAACTCCTGCTTTTTCTCGTGCCTTGTGATCTAATACCTCCAACTTGAAGAGAATGGTCTCAAATCTGTCCCAATGATCAAATTAGCATGAGCAAGCCTTGTGTAAGACTTTAGAACACTATTGTTAAGACCTGGAACTTACTTTTCAGCTGGAAGAATATCTTTTTCCTTATTGAACTCTTCGAGCCAGTCTTCATCCTCATTGTCAAGATCATACTCAACAAATTCTCCAATCTCACCCCGCACTGCAATCATTAAAAAATTATCAATAAAATTCCCATCAATTCAGTTCGAAAATCAACAGTTCCCGGTTGTTCACAAACCTCCCCTTGCACGTAAATAAGATGTTGGTTGCTTGAAAGTTGGAGAGTAATCTCTTTCATATGTATCCACAATAACATATTCAGGAATAGGTATTTCAGAGACCGTTTTCTTACTAGTAACTTGTTGTACCTATAAATAAGACAACATACAGTTCCTGGCCATGAGTCCAAAACATTTGAGCACAGCAAAAAGTCGCATGTACATTTCCTGATTAACTAAATATTACTATTACAAAAAAGCTAAATTCAACCTGTGTCTCGTCAGGTTCTGCAATTAGGCGAAGCAACTGTGTACGAGTAGAAGTTGGAGTATCGTCATCTTCAAAATCTTTGATAGATTTCAAAATAGGTAACTTCTTGTGTATGTCTAAGGGACGTGGCCTAACCGATGGTCTATTCATATCAGCAGATCATCTCCAAATTAATTTCAACTGTTTTCTTCAGCAATTCTACACTCTAGTATCACTACAAACCACATTATATTTACACATCACTCATTCATACGATAACTACAACTCATACACAGAATAACATAGTTATGCTATTTTTTAGTCTTTACTATGGTTATAAGTTTCTCCCATAAAGTCCATACTCCATGTAGCAATGTAAGTTTTGTGGTTGAAAATAAGTTTTTTTACAGAAAAAAAAAGGGTAAATGGGTGGGAACCCTCTGGTCCCATGTACCGTCTTGGTAAGTTTTTTTACAAAAGCAATTCAAAATGTAGTAACTACTGGGGTTTTTGCGCATAAGATACCAACTACTATTTTATATCTCCCATTTTAAGCATTATACTTCTTTTATACATATGAGTCATTACAAGATGGCTTTGTGTCCCAATGGGGTCATTTTGTAACTGTTAAATTTAGCTTTTTTACGTATACGTTTAACATTGTACACAAGGGTTTCGCTAAACATTGTTATATAATAAAATCTAAAGTTTTTAAATGTCAGGTTATTCTTAAACAAATAAACAGTACACAAAACCATCTTTTAATGACTCCTATGTACAAAAAAGTACAATCACCAACACGGTGAGATGAAAAACTACGTTACACAATAACCGAAACTATAAAGGGCTAATTACACCAAAATGTATCCACGTATACCCGTTTAGTTATTGCATCAACCTTTTGACATAACTTACTTTCGGTTGGCTACCATTGTATATATATGACCTCTTACAACCGGTATACATGTGACCTCTTACATACAATAACAATGAACTGAAATTATCCATATATTAAAATATAAGTTTTAAAAATGCAACTTTTAAGCACCCGTTTTTATGACGTGACAACTTATATGGACGTCATTACATCGACAGCAGATAAAAAAAAAAAATTACAATCTTACTACATAACCAAGTTTACATTTTTACATATAAGAGTTGGTTTTAAAGTTCGATACACAAAATAGCAAAAAAGGGGAAGTTAGGACACATATTGGATGTAGAAAAAAGGTTCAATTTTGCCCTAATCTTGTTTACAGCTTAATTTTGCCCTAAACTATCAAGTAAGTAATAAAAGATAAATATATGTATATATGTATATGTATATGTATATGTATGTATATATATATGTATATATACCGTAGGTGAGAAGAGGGGGAAAATCCGGTGGTGTGTCAGTCGGTTATGGTAGACCGTGGATGTGGACTAGTTGCAGAAATTTAAGGATTGACCCGACTTGAATTGATTCGGGTCGGATCTAATTGGGGGAAATGGCAATGTTTTATTTTTAGTTATTCAAAAAGTTTTGGATTTGAATATTTTGGAGTATGTTGTTTTCGTTTACTTTGTGTTTTCAACACAAATGATTTTATGTTCTCTTTTTATTTAAATCTTTCTGTATGATTTAAGTGCATTTAGATGGTTAGAAATGTTCTTTGTTTCATTAAGAATTTAAGATGAATCATTTTGAGTAACAAGTTATTTTAAATAAGTTAAATCTATTTATTAATACAGAGAATATAAATAAGTTAAATTATTTTAATTTATATTATAGAAAATAGGATTCGAACCCTGATAAAATATCCTAAAATTAAAAACCTTACCAATGAGCCACCAACTTGGTTAAATTCATACTCTTATATCACTTTGAGTTTAGTATGAATCTAATTTAGAATTTATTTAATCAACGAACTCAAATATACCAAACTTGATTAGGTTTGCAAGTTAGGAGTTAATTACGCTATCATGATTCTTTTAAACTAGTAAAATTACCCGCGCTCCGCAACGGTTTTTGTCATGTTTATTTTTTTTTTACAACAAATTTTATAACATTAATCCTGAATACATTTTACCGAATATAAATAACCAACAATAAGTATTTTTGGTTGTTGTTGTATTAAAACATGTAATAACATCTTTTTGAACATAAATTTTTGACAAATATATAAATTTATGTTATCATTAAATAATCTGATCATAAAAATTGCGAAAGAATTTTTTTTTCTTCTTTGCAAAACCACATTAAATAGTTACAATAATACAAATTTAACCTTAAATATAAAACATACCAAAATGCAAAATAAAAATTTAAAACCAGTAACCAAACCAACCTTTTTTTTAATGAAGGTATACATGGACATGTGATTATTCTAGCAAAAATAGGACCCGATTTGTATTTGGATATGGAATCCATTTAAAATGCATTCCAATCCAATTCTTTTTGTAACATAAAAATATATGGTAACTTTGAAACGGTGGGATGGGTTTGCTTAATGACTTTATCACCTTAGTCCTTTAATACACACACTTCTTCCCTAAAAAAAAATAAAAAATAAATGGTGATGTGTAAGTGTAACGCATGAAGATCTCTTCAACATTGAGGGAGTTCCTTTTTTTTTTTTGAAAATTCAGACTTCATTCATAAAACCTCGGACAAGTCCTCAAACCGAGGACCGCCGGAAAGCCGTTACAACATATACAAGGGTGATTCACACCAACTATCCCAAACTA
>JAOEHQ010046868.1:0-11225 GCA_025447715.1 Asclepias incarnata
TGGTTTTTTGTAACATATATATTGTAGGTTTTTAAGTACATAAGTTTTGTATTTGGCTTTTTCAAACATTTTTTTTATTTTATTTAAATTTAGTCGGTATGAATAGCATGGTATTGTTTTTAAAAGATCATTATATATACATATACATATATTTATAATTTATAATTTATAGTTTATCTATCATGAAACGGAGGACATAATTGATAAATGTTTTTTAAGCTTTGCTTAGATGGAGTTGTGTTTTTTCTCAAAAAGAAAAAAGATTGAAAAAAAAAAATCATGTTTGGTTGCTTATAAAAATACCTAAACATCTGGGAACTTTAAAAAACTACTACCAAAAATAAAAGATACTCAAAAAAGTCTTGGAAATATCTAATTTGCTAAACATATTTTAAAATTTATTACCTTTTTATTAATAAATTAATTCAAATATTGTCACGTCCAAAGCTTTTTAAGATCGTTTTTAACGGTCGGTGAAAAAGGAAGGTGAAACGAAAAGCGTTGGCCGGTGAAGGGTTAATGTGGGCCGGTGAAAGGCATCGGTAAAAAGGAGATTGGTGAATGGTCTCACTGAGGGTGAAAAGGGTCAGTGGGGTCCATTTTTTTGTGTGTATAATATTGTTTTCTTTTATTTTGATTGGATGTATTGTAACTTTGTAAGGTATTGTAAGATATAGTAAGGTATTAAATTTGAAATTGAACTGGTGAAGGGTTAAGAAGAAAAAGAGAATGTGGTGGTAGTGAGAAAGTGATGACATGACAGGAAAAAGTGTATGTAAAGAGTTAAGGATGATATAAAGACATTTTTGGTATTAATTGTACTTTTTAAATGATTTGAAATTGTTGTTTAATTTTGTTGGGTTTCTGTCTCTCGAAAAGTGATGGTTTACTTTTTTGCTTACCAAACCATACACGAAAAAGTGGTTAAGCCACACTATATTTTGGTAGATATTATTAGTTAGGCTTGGAAATTAATAGAAATAATCATTTAAGTTTTGATGAAAAGTTATGATTCATCCATAATGTCACACGAGGTGCTTGAAATTGCGATCTCGGGCCACCAAACTACCAAGGCGCTCGTGAACAATAGCTTTGATCTTTGATCTACACCTAAACTTGTGGGTTTGGTTCCTAATTTAGATTAAATTGGTACCTTTTGATGCTTTAGTTATAAAAGAAATATTACAAAGTCGCAATATCCAGTATATTTTTGTTCCTTCAATGGTAGTATATTGGGGGATGACATGCACTATAAATACGAAGGACCTAAGTTCAAATATCATTTTTATGTCCCTTAAATATAATATTACGTGATTTAACTATCCCATGTTGATCGTGAGACCAAATAATAAAAGTCATCAAAAGACCAATTATCATTCCGAGCCGGCTAGCATCCCTTTCCACTGCGCATGTAGCGAACAAAGATTTGTAAAAGATGAGATCTTAACACATAAAGTATTTAGTAGCAATTTTCCACGGTTGACAAATCTCATCTCCATAGTCGCGACATGGAGAAGCAGCACTTTAATCCACCATACAATCAATCAAAATATTCCCATATAAAAATCATAAAGAAGATCGATTTTCCCATAAATAATGACATGGAAATCCGATTTCCCATAAGATGAGAGCATGAATCGAACCAAATCGAAACATTAAATGGTAGACAATAGCTCAACATGTTGCATATCTACTGACAATATACCATGCTAATGAACCTCGTTATGGTATTTGGATACCGGACGAAACCTCTGGATACATAATATACCTCACCTGTGTGCCTCCAGATCCCTCTAGGACTCATACCGAAGGCGACACGATACGAACCCTCTAGGTCTCTGCGAACCACATAGCGACAAGCAAGGTCATACAACCACGATCAACTACGAGCCAAACTACTGACACCACGATCTCTAAGCAATTCGTACGAATACCACGATCGGCTGGGGACTAGCTTCTAGGCCTTTCCCCAGCCCACTATAAATACCTACCTCAAGTCCTCATTTGAGGGCATAACATTCTCTCATACTCCAAATACTTGGTGGCATGGACTGATATCCATCACCGAAAAGGAACCGCCAACAAGTCTATCCGAACATATAATCTCTTCCTCAGCAAGGTCAACCCCCCGTAACCTAAGCACAGATCCGTGCTTAAACATCTACATTAAAAAAACCATTCACTATACCAAGATATGAAAATTAAATGATGGCAGTAGAAAGGTAGAAAAAAGTTTTACCTAGCATGATTATTTTTTAACGAGAAATGTTAATTGTTAATAATTAATTGAGAAATTGTCATAAATGGTCCCTGTGGTTGGCAATATTTGCATTTTAAGCCCCGTGTTTTTTTTTCGTTGCTAACTATCCCTGTGGTTTTCGTTTTCATTGCCAGCAATCCGTGGCACTAACCTCCGTTACTTTGGGCCGTTAAACCCCTCACGTACATACCACATGAGGGCATTTTGGTCCATTTCGTAATAGCATGGACTATTTGTAATAAAACATTTTAATCGATGTTTTGAATGTTTGCTTTTTGTTGGTGTATTGATATAATTAGTT
The DNA here is from genome assembly GCA_025447715.1 of Asclepias incarnata. Classification (NCBI taxonomy): domain Eukaryota; kingdom Viridiplantae; phylum Streptophyta; class Magnoliopsida; order Gentianales; family Apocynaceae; genus Asclepias; species Asclepias incarnata. Next base: position 2,562 of record JAOEHQ010046868.1, read on the forward strand.
GGTTACTGGTTAGACACATACTTTGAATGATATTTGTACTGTTAGTTGTGGGCTAAAGTAGAAATCATAGACTTTCAATTGAAAGTTGGGATATTTGATTATATTATTGATTAATCATGGACTTTCAATTGAAAGTTGGGATATTTGATTGTATTATTGATTGATGAGATTTTAGGGGAAAGAGAATCAATAGGAAAGATGAAGAATGGGGGATTTTTCCATCATCAGAAAGCATTTTTAGGTTGATTTTGTGAGTTTTTGATTGTATATGTATGTGGTTGTATGTATTTTGTTTGCTTGCGTGTGTATGGATGTATATGGTGATACTGATTTTAGATGCTTAACAATTCAAATTTGGGTTTTGATGTATATTGATTTTTTTATGAATTACTAGGTTAAATTTGAATGATTAAAAATTAAAATTTTGGGTTATGTGATCTGGGTTCTTGATGATGATCATGAAGATGATGATGATGATTGATAGAGATGAGGGAAATGATAGACTTGAAAGGACCAATATACCCTCATGTGCATTGCACATGAGAGATTTAACGGCTTAAACTAACAGAAGTTAGTGCCAGGAACTGTTGACAATGAAAACGGAAACCACAGGGATAATTAGCAACCAAAAAAAACACAAGGCTTTAAAATGCAAATTTTGCCAACCACATGGACCATTTGTGACAATTTCTCTAATTAATTTTGGGGATATGTTGGCTGCTGTTAACTGCCTCCTGCTGCCCTCACATTCAAGGGGGTGTTTATTTATTCATCATGTGACAAATTTATTTGTGAAAGGACGACATCTATCAAATATGTAGTCAACTACATATTTGATTTTCCCATTAATTTTTTTTCAAATAAATAATTAAACGTCAATTCTTAGATTTGAATTCAGATATCCGGAGAGGCAAAACCTCTGATCTTCGTCTTTAACCTGGAGAACGAGTAATCATTGGCTCGCTCTACCATTATGTACTTTGAATTGACCTTTGGCGGCTTTTCTGATAGCAAAGCAAATTAGCGAGTCAAACACATAATCAATTACGAAACTAACACAGAGATTAATATGGTGACATTGTGTCAACCCATCAAAATAAAAGGACCAAAGTTCCAAAAGTGGGAAAACAACATTAAACAAGTGGTAGTTGTGTTTGATCAAGTGAAAGAAAGACCAAAAGGCCTGATAAACCTGAGCCACAAAACACACGCACACACAAAGTAATACTCCAAAAACACTGCACCCAGAAAGAATTGTTGGCTACAATTGTCTCTGTCGGGTCTCTACTGCTATTATGCATTCAGAAGAAGAAAGTAATCAAAACTCAATATCAATAATGGCGACTACGCTTAATAATAATAATAGTAATGATAGTTCTGGAAAAAAGATAAGGAAACCTTATACTATTACCAAGTCCAGAGAAAGCTGGACTGATGAAGAACATGATAAGTTCCTTGAAGCTCTTCAACTGTAAGTTACTATATTTATTTATTTATTTATTCATTTTTATAATTTTTTTTATACTTATAAATAATTAAATAAATATACTATAAATTTTGTTTTTATCATGTATACTATTTGCAAGTTGTGGTTGCAGTTTGATCCCTTTTATTATTATTTTAATATGTTTGAAATATACTATTATTATTTTGGTGCGACGTGGCAAGAACTGGAATATGACACGATGAGAATTGATTTTATACTAATATCGTTCTTATTACTTATTAAAAGGGTGTCGACGAGGTTCTGGCTGCTACACTATTATCAAGTTAATAACGATCACAAGTAAATTTAGAAGCCTCAAAAGTTTATAATATTGTATGTATATGTATCATAATAAAAATAAAACTAAAACAATATTAGAAAAATCCAATGAAAATTTGAGTTGGATTGTTGAAGATTAAGTTAGGCTAATGCACAAATTTCGACGACTATCATTGAGTTTGAGCCGTTAACTTTTTTTATTTATTTTTGGGTCCATTTTTATACTTCAACAGAAACTCCAAAAATTCGACAAATCTCAGCTACGGTCCTGGTGTATGCGGCATAAAATGGATATCCTGTGACTGTTTTGAACATTTTTTCCCGTCAAACCTCCCAGATGCATGCTGAGAAAACACAAAACACTTGACCACTAGGCTACCTTGGTGATTATTGTCATTAAATGCTCATATATTATTACATATGACATAAATGCTTGTATATTATTACATATGATATGATTCAACCATCACCAAGTGATCTAGTGCCAAGGAGTCTTGTTTCTAATTCTACACAAGAGATCTCAGTTTCGAATCATGCTCTAGGTAAATATCTTTGGGTTGGCCAGGGAAATGGTTGGAACCAGCCACAGGCAAAACAACCTGGTTATACCTATACATCTGAGTCAAAAATGGCTTGCCATATAGAAATCGAGTTTCTAAACGTATATGGCTTGTCACATTTTGCTATTGTGTTTCAAACTTTGTTATACCTGTTTATATGATATGATTCTTTTAATAGATAAGTAGTTGATATGTATATAGTTTCATTTTGTAACCTTTATTATATGGAATAGTGGATCTATTAAATTTAAGAGTTGGTAGCAGTTCATATTAATTCGACAAATTTACTTCATTGGTATCGTGGCCATATAGAGATCGAGTTTCTAAACGTATATGGCTTGTCACATTTATGTTGATATATGTGTGATAAACGTTACGGATTGGTTAAATGCTATTAATGAGAATAGTAATTCACTATTCTTAACAATAGGTCATGGAGACTTTTTGGGATGACATCAGGTAACCGATAGATGGCATGGCAACAATACAAGTTGCTTTGTTATCTACATCATCTTGAAAATCTGCGGCGGTCACCATTTACAAGTTTAGTCAGATATATCACATGGATAAAATTGAAAGTTTGACACGTAAAAAAGTAAGTTTTAAAGTCCGATACATACTATACCAAAACATGATAATTTGGATGCATTTAAAAACACTTGGCCATCTTGGAAATAACTTAATCATTTGATGGACAATGGGGATCAACTTTTAGGTTGTCATTGTGAAGAGTTATCGATAGTGACATCCATGTTAAAAAAAATTGCTTAATTGCATCAGTTCACTTAATTGAAAAGGATATCAGGTAGGTGGTAAAGTAGATTTTTTTTTGGTTGTTCGCATGGTCTCTCATCAGTTATACTCCGTATGATGATAGGAAGAAGAGTTTACGAAAGCATACTACTTAGAAAGTATAAATATGTGTTCATGTTATTTCTGCAACTAAAAAGAAGCCAATTTTGTCTCGTTATTAGTGTCTGTTTTCAGCAGCATTTACTTGCCACTTGCATATAATGGATCTCCTTTCTTTACGCACAGGTTTGATCGTGACTGGAAGAAAATCGAAGACTTTGTTGGTTCCAAGACAGTCATTCAGGTGCATATTATATGGCTTGGTTATTGCTCATTTGTGCTTGAACACATGTCATTTTTAGAATAGATAAGATCCCTGGCACTTAAGAGTGTACTAATGAATCAAGAATTATTGAAGCTTTTTAAATTATTCGGTGTATGATTTGAAACTAACTAAAAGTGAAAATAAGTACATTTGAGCTTAACAAACTGATGCGAAATTTCCTTAATTTTCAATTGAAGGGAGTAATTCTGTTTGCAGATACGGAGTCACGCTCAGAAATACTTTTTAAAGGTCCAAAAGAACGGATCAATAGCACATGTACCACCACCTCGTCCTAAGCGCAAGGCCACACATCCTTATCCACAAAAGGCACCCAAAAATGGTTTGTATATGATATAAATATGTTCGACGTTAGTTGCCAAGATTTGTTAGGTCATAATCACCCTCGCTTACAAGTAATATAATTTAAGATTTAAGACTATTTCATTTGACTTTATGCCAGTTTTATTGCCGCTTCAAGCATCCATGGCTTATCCTTCCTCACTGAGCGCCCTTGTGCCTGGATACTCTCCATGGGATGATGCTTCCCTGCTTATTAGTTCTGGTGGACTAGTGCCATCACAAGATGAATACGAGCTCCACGGATTTGAAGGCATGCCTGCCTGTTTGTGAACTATCGTTTCTTGGTCTTATATGCCAAGTCAACTAACATGGAGAACCTGCTCAATAATAACTATTGAACTAATTGTCATTTTTCAGCTGATACCGGATCAAATGGGACAGGAAGGATTGGCAATACCAGCAGTAGTGGCATAGGGAGCTCAAGTAGAGAAATGCCAAGTTCTGAATTATCAAAGCAAGGGGATGACGGTGCTATAGTCCATGGTAAACGTCTTGTTCATATACATTGTCCATTTAACTTTGCTTTTCATTCTTCTTGTTTTTGTCAAAAAAAAAATAAAAAATTTCATGTATCTCATGGTGATCATAAGTTTATGCTATTAATCCTGCATGCTACTTATTTATTCTGTAACACTCATACAGTCATACTTAATATTTCTATCATCTACCTTTCTTCAGGTATACCAGATTTCTCTGAAGTGTATAGCTTTATTGGAAGTGTTTTTGATCCAGAGACTAAAGGGCATGTGCAGAAACTAAAGGAGATGGATCCTATAAACTTTGAAACAGTGAGTCATTTTGATTATACTCATTTTATTAATATAATGTGAATAAAATCTCAAAGTTTTCTTATTTTGGATATGCAGGTCGTATTATTAATGAGAAATCTCACAGTCAACTTGTCCAATCCAGAGTTTGAGCCGATGGTAATTATTTTTTTTCATGAGCCTATAACCGCTTCTAATAATTGGTAGGACCTCATACCTTAGTTTTAACTGGTTCGTGTTTGATTCTCCTTGGAAAGTCCTTACAAGTTAGCTGCTAATATGGCATTACTCATTTGGCCCATGGACATCATAAATGGTAGAAAAATAGCTTTCACTTCTGTTTTGTATGTAGAGGGTTGAGATGTCGCCATAATAAATCTTGCTGCTAAGTGCCAGGCTATTTAGCAAATTGATCTTCTATTATGTAGAGATTTATTGAAAGATTTTGTTGCAATAAAAAGGTTTCAAATAACCGTGTATCTCTTAAAAGTGGAAATTGCTACATATTGTTTCTAAGATCATCAAATCTTTGAGTCATCTTACTAATTAGCATACTTGTTCAAGGTAAAACTATTTCCTTAACTTTTTAAAGTTGCAGTCACTATGAATTTATGATTAGAAATTATAGATCATTTTCCACTACTAAGTTTACTGGAAAACTTGAAACATGGTGTCCATTTTGGTGGTTCTAATTTGATGTTAAGGACATGAATATACATGAAAGTTATCCTTGGTTATTTTAGTTTGTTATTGTGATCAGTATCCGAGGCTTAACGTTATCAATCTTTAAAAATGAATAGACTCCTGCAAATGATTCTGAAGGAAAATCATAAAGTGTTAACATCCTAGATGAAACGGCCCGTGACACTGAGAACCATTTTGGTCTAACTAGTCTAAGGGGTCAATGCAAAGTTCACCATTGATGTGGGCCATGGAAATTTCATACATCAAGTGCCATTAGGGCAGGCTAAATGCTTTGTGCTGTAATTATATCATGTCACATGACATCCATAAATTTTGTAAGTTCTAGCGATTCTTGTAGCCTTGACCACTAGATGATGTTGATGGGTGCAGAGAAAGGTCCTGTCATCATATGACATCACTTCTACCAAAACTATAGGAGTTTCTGCAGGCAATGTTTACGAACAATCAGAGCAATGAGATTATTGTGTTGAACCATAGGGGCGCCCTCGTAATTATTATGTAGTATGTCTTTCCTTTAATCTACCACTGTCAATTCTCTCTTCATTATCATGTATCGTCATCTTCATTCCTTGTACTATGAAACAATCTTTTTTTGAATCATTTCCTCTCATAACACTCGGCAAAGTTTTATCTGAAACGATTTTCCTCTTGATTTTTCAGAACTATAAATGAGAACCGTGTGAAGGTTCTCATTATGCATCGTGGAAGCCATCCAAAGGGAGGTTGAAGCAAGCTATGATCAAATATCCAAAAGAAGCCCCATCTGATTTGGAGGCCAAATATCAAATAAGAATATGGTCAGACAGTTTTGGGGCTTGTAGCCAGATATGGGGTGAATTTCTTGCAGGGTCTGCCCATCCTGGCACGTCTTGTTGTAATTGTTTCTTTCTTCTCCATTTTGATGTTTTTAGTTGCGTGCATAGTATATTGTAAGAGTGGTGTAGGTACAAGTAAAAGAGGGAAAGTAATAATGCATACGAAGAGGTTGCAGATCAATTTATGCTCTTATGTAACATTGGTTTGAACTTGAATAGCGATCTACTTGTGTGCTTCGATTTGTTGCCTTTAATATGACGGTTCGTGTTATTGCAGCTTAAAGCTTGTGGGTAGTCGTCGATGAATATCAAATACTACATAGGCACATATGGGGTAGCTTAGTTTTAAAGGAGCAAACATATATAACTTACTTAAGGTAAAACTTTAGCCACGCCCAATTGAAGATATCATTGAATTGTATATCATTATCTATTAATTGATGTGTAATTCATTCATATTTAAACATTATTAGTGGGAAGTATATGTATGTTTGGTTCGTTTGGATTCCAAATCTTAGTTTTTAGCAATGGTGTGTGCCACTCCCTGATTAGACAATCTTACCGTATATGTAACATATTTAAGGAATAAAATAAAAAGGTTTTAAAGTTTAAACAATGAAAAAGAAGATGAATTATAATACAACTAGAAGAATATCTGCGCGATGCGGCGGCTTTTAATCTTAAAGGCGAATATTTGCGTTGTTTAATCTTGATATAAATTGAATAATTTGGAATAACTTTTGATGAATAGTCAACAAAAAAAAAAACTATCATAATCTTAGTATTGTAAGTGCTTCCATATTTATAATGTTTGCATTACATTTCAAATTTTTCCATGAGCAATGTGGGATAAATTCACCATTTGGCATTGATAAAAACATGAAAGTTATATTGTCCCACATTGGTTTCAAAAACTTTTGTAACACCCATCCCATGTCTATATATATTCTTAATTTTTAAGACACGTTGCAAATGTTTTATAAAGTAGTATAGATAGTATAGATATGTTGATTAAAAATTTAAATTTAAAAAACAGGAAAACAAATAAGGTTAACAGTGATTACCATTGATAGTCACTAACTTTTCCACTATTTTCAAAACATTAAAAGATATTTGTGTTGGATAATTTAGCTGTAAGTCATGAACTACATAATAATCGAGTCAAACTAGCCGTCTGAGTTAGTGGGCTAGTTTACTGGTTTTTTGGGTTAGATATACTACTTCAAAATGTAGGACTTGTGTATCTATTGGTTAACTCGACACCAACCTAAATATCGATCATGTTGATGCATGTGTTAAGATTACACAATCTTAATTCAGTATCCATTTCATATCGGATTTCAAATTGCGATAAATAAGTACACTCCGACTTACTGCAATGGACCATTTTGTCGTTATTGACAACTAGGAAGTACAAAGGTCCGCGTTGTCGGGCCTTAATAATCGTGATTGCGCGTTGTCACGGGTATCCGTTCTTTTTTAAGGACAATACCACAAACACAACATCGTAGATGTGTTTACTGTCGAAAAACATAAATAAACATAATGTTTAAAAAGAAAATCAAGAATCAAATAAAAACAAAAAAATATATATTTATTCAATAATTGTAGTTGTGCGTTTTCGCGGGTATCTGTTTTTTTAAATACAATACCACAAACACAACATCTTAGATGCGTTTACTCTCGAAAATCACTAACAAACTTTATTATCGAAATGCACAAATAAACATAATGTTTATAAAAAAAACTCAAGAATCAAATAAGAACAAACTATATATATTTATTTAAGCGTAATACCCCAACCACATTCAAAAGTTGTGAAATTTTGGTGTACATAATTAGAAATGAAAGCTTTAGTGTCAAATTCAATGTTTTAAAAATCGGTTTTTCCAGTGAACCGGGAAACTTCCCGGGGCCGGTCGGACCGGTTGAACCGGTCGGGTAATTTTTTTTATAATAAAAATACTACTAAACTTGTTACAATCCAATGAGAATAGTCAAAATACAATTACAATCCACTCAAAAATAATATCAAATAGGTATTTCATAACAAAATATAAGTTTTAAAGTTCACAAAAAAAAATAAAAAAAAATAAAGTATACACATCATCATAAAAATAATTTTAAAAATTGAAACTGGTTGAACCGGGAAAAAATCGTGCTTAGTTGAACTGGTCGAGCGGCCGATGTCCGGTTGAACCGATCGAACCGGCCGTTTCGAACCGGTTTTTAAAAAATTGGTCAAAATGAAAGGAATGTTCATGATGTGTGCTGCCACATGTATCTTTTTTCCTTTTTAATGGAAAGATCACAACGATACCATCACAGTTATGTTTAATCCCAAATATTACAATGAAACAAAATGTTAAACAAAAAAACCCAAAAATGAAACAAAAAAAACTAAAACAAAAAGCATTAAAAAAAAACGTGGTAGAAACATAAACTAAAAAAAAAGGTTTGAAAAAAAATTCGCTTGCAGGACCCATAGGTTATTATTCATATATGGGAAAATGATCCGTACTTCAAACTTTACCTAAGCTTACGTACTGCCACTTTAAAAAAAGTTACAAATTAA
>JAOEHQ010046869.1:0-22153 GCA_025447715.1 Asclepias incarnata
ACTATATATTATTTTTATATTAATATAAATAATCAATTTTAAATATTCTAGCAATAATAACAAACACATTTTTTATACACACGTGTGTTATGCAATCTAAAATTGGCAGTCGGCGAAGTCGGCTGCCGGCCACCATTACCTTTTGATGCACGTACTGAATGAAGTTTACGAATTTCATATACACTACAATTTTTATTTATTTTTTTAAAATCATCCAGAAACACGCATCGCGCGAGTACATTTCTAGTTTTAAAAAAAGGTTTCGCTAATAAGATGTCAATAAGTTGATTTTATACGCTTAATTTAATAGATTAAGCATTAGTGTTTGCTATTTAAAAAAAATGATTATCTATATTATATTCAGATATTATATCTTTACTACCTTATAAAAATTATAGTCCCCTTTATTTTTGAAAATGTTGAAATTTTCTACATGCGATATGACACAAATACCCCTCTCATTTTTTCTAAATTACCCCTTCCTTTATTCATTAATTTAAACATTTTTACTTAATATACCTAAAATACCCTTAATGAAATAATTTACAACATATATCCCTCAACTCTTAAAATAACTACATCACCCCATTTTACATCAATTAAATTTACATCAATAGCTTACACTACTCGCCGTCACCACCACCACCAGTCGCCGCCGCCGCCACCACCCGTCGCCGGCGTCACCACCACACCGCAGTTGCCGCCACCGCATTGCGCGGGTACCATGCTAGTTATAGATTATTTGGGTTGTGTCTTAAATTTTAAATTATTTAACTATAAAAATGACCATATTACTCATTTATCTTACCATTTCCATGTTTATATTACTACTATATTTATTAATCATTTTCTATCTTCAAGTAATCCACAAATAATTAACAAACTAAATATATACTCATTGGTCGGCGAATTTTACGAATTTTATTTTTAAACTTGATTTACGATACAATCTAACTTTTTTAAGAACCCATTTAACACCGTGCATCAGATGAGGACAATTCTAGTTAAAAACTAAGGCACAATCATTTTGATAAGAAGAAGCATTTTAGCGACGTCATTAACGAACCTAAAATACTTAGTCCACTATTCTAAATGCGATCTGCTAGTTTTAATTTACTAAAATTATACTAGGTTATGTACCCGTGTTAACACACGGGTTTCATAAAATAATTACTTTAATAATGATAATTACAAAAACTTGAACATAACAATGACTCACAAATGGTTTTAATAAAAAATGAGTGCTATATAATGATATATTTACAACACATATATAGTTACAATGGAGAGGGCGGTGTTGGTAAGATTAAACCACCTGCAACACAATCTATGAGCACAACCGGTCCCGACTTTTAGAAAGATTGTGAACATATACTTTTGGCTGATATAACCGATTATAAGCAACTTAACTTCACAGATAACCTTACTTTCCCCCTTTTTAAATTACACGACTAATTATTTGTAAAACCAATTATTTTATCATTCACTTTTGTGGTGTTTACTATGTTCAGGGTTGGTATGTTTCGAATGCTACCATTGATAGTATTCATTTTGAGGATGGTTGGTTTTAGTGTTTTAATTTATAGTGCATGTAAAAAACATAACAAAAAGGTCTCCCCTTTAACTGAAGCATAATTAACAACAATAAAAAAATCCTGGTAATGGTTTAAAGTGTTCGCACTGTGGACCTACTCCTCAATCACTATTTCCAAAGTATTTACATATTTCAAGCCGTACGAAGAGTTATGACTATATATTGGAATATTGGTTATGAAACACGATAAGATTGGAATAAAACTTAGGGTTTCTCATCATTTCTTAGTACGATGGTTTAATGTATAAAGTCTTCATAAGAATGTTAAACAATAGCTTGAGTTTTTAATTTGGTCGCATCATAAGTTATTAGCGAATATGTAGTTCCAAAATATAATCCACTTTTATTACAACAATTCTTTTCTGAACCGTGCATCGCACGAGTTTAATCTAGTATCTAACTAAAAGAGGACTCTGGAGATACACTTGGCACAACCAAAATACTTCTTGAAACTACACTTTCCCGCCTCTCTCTCCTACATCTTTTTTTTTTCCCTTCTATTTATATCTTTATCTTTTTAAAAATAAATATTATTATTAACAAATTTATATTAAATCTAAACTAAATTTATATCAATTTATGAGAATATTACAGTTTTCTCTCTATCGTTTAACTTTTTCATCTGTAAAAATATTAAGAATATTATTTTTGTTAATATCTACCAAAAAGAATTTAATTTCTTCTATTATTTTAAGATATGAAATTTTTTAATCTTTTGGTAATCATTTAATATCTAAATATTTTCTAACTTTTTTAAAATCATTTTTTTAAACAAAAAGCTATAAATGATGAAAATTTAAAATCGACTTTAAAACGATTATGATTTTGATTCAGGTAAGATTAATTTTTATCTGTATTTTGATTTTATTATATTTTTTTAATAATCATTGTATTATATATTGTATTTTTACCTTTTTCTATGTAGAACTATATTATCTAAGTTATTTATGTGATTTTGATTTAACATTTATATATATTTTAATCAGAACTATGTTTTATAGTTGAATTTTTTTAAATACAAATGTATTATTTAATGAAATGTATATTATTACATATGTATATTTTTTGTATTGTTCTCTTCTTCCTTATATATGTCTTTTAAAACCCCCGTCCATAAAGAGTAAAGACTAGTTTTTATATGGACCAAACACCACTATGTTGAACATTAGAAGAAAAATTGAAAAGAGAGAGAGAGAGAATGTGGCGGCAAGAGAAGAAAGACAGCCTCTGAATTACGCAACGCAGTCTGGCCGGGATTCTCTCCCCTTTTGTTTTCTTCCCCTATAATAATTTAGTTGCTGCTGCTGCTGCTGCTCATTATCACCTTATCTATCTATCTCACTCAGGTACTCCCTACTTTCATATTTTTTTCATCATCTTTTTTCTATTTTTTATACCACATAATTTTTGTAATCTTATTGCCAAATGGGGAGGACTAATTTATGTACACGTTCTAACCGGGATATCTCCTTTCCGACCTCGCCATCCCGATTCCCGAGCATATATATATATATATGCCATATCCGAGATTTTAGAGGAACTATGCAAGTATCAAAATGAGGCTTTTAAAATAAAAAAGTTAATGCCCAAACTCAATGATGACTGCAGAAAGTTGTATATGGACCTAACTTAATTTTCTAACAATTTATCTCAATTTTTCTTAAAATTATATATATATATATATATATATATTTTATTTCTATTTTTAGAGGTTTTGCACAGCTTGCACACGCCTATCAATGACCCTGACAACGAGATGTTTATTTACGGAATAAGCTCAAAGTTTTGAGCTTATGCTTATGAGCTTGATTATTGTTTCAAAATTTCTACTTTTTTAGGCAAGAGGGTAAGGAGTTGATGCAATAGAACCGCGTCTCGAGGTTAACTATAAAACTAATCTACTATTATTTGAAGTTAGTTAGTTTTATAGGTCAACTACTACATGTATATCGATTTGTGGGACAAAATGTTAGTCATGAAAAGTTTGGACTGAATTGTCTCGTTTCTTTTAAACTCATCATTAAAATATTAAATATCTTGAAACGATCTTACCCAATATTAAACTCTTGTATTATCACCAGGTCTTTTGGGTGAATTTGTGCACACACAATGTCTGAGACAAATGAGAGTCCCAAAGACGTTATTGTTGCCGATAACGATCCAAAAGTTGAAGTAAATGATGACCCTTCTTTTGAAGAAGTCCCAAATCATGTAGAAAAGGCCGAGGAGAATCCCATGCCCTCGCCAGCCCAGGAGGTACATCTCCGAACAATTTTCTTTTTTGGTAAATTTATTTTCTTAATACTTATTGCCCCATTGTCATCATTAAAAACATATTTGTGATTTTAGTTCATGTCCATCTTAAAGGTTATTCAAGGCATTTTATTAATAGTCAATCTTTATCTTAAACTATGTGCGTACTGAACATTGGAATTTTTATAAGTAGTGGGATTGTTCTCTGATCCAACGAGCTACCTAAGCTTTTTTGATGTATTAAATAGTTATGTACAAACTAACCACCCTTCACGTGAAAATGGAAACAAGGAACATTAGTTAGCAAGAATCAGATGAATTGGGACACATGGAAAGGTAAACGCATGTAGAGAAAAAAAAAAAAAATCCTACTCGACCATTTTTATCCCAGGATTGTTCATTCTCACAAAGTAGAGTTATATAAATCTGTATTCTTACAAGAACATTAGTTTGTTTGCAAAAAATAGTGGAATGTTATGGTTTGAGTAGTTCTTATCAATCACTGTGTGCAGGAAGCAGTAATCAACAAAAAGTATGGAGGATTACTACCACGGAAAACCCCATTAATCTCAAAGGTAATGTGACTACGTTTGTTTGTTTTTTCTCCATTTACAGAAAGTGTACGTGTGTATAGCTCTACTTACCAACAGCTTTCTTGCCTGATCGTATACAGGACCACGATCGTGCCTTCTTTGATTCAGCAGATTGGGCACTGGGAAAGGTACTTAATGAACTTCTATTGAATCTTGATCAATTTTGGTGTTTTGAATGTTTCATATTTTAGTTGTCCTTTGTTCAACGCTTGCTAACAGGGATCACAAAAGAGTAAAGGACCTTTAGAGGCACTGCGCCCAAAATTACAGGTACTTTGACATTTCTAACATACAAAATGTGAGATAAATTCTTCTTTTTATTGGTTGGGTTTTGACTTGCATACATACATGTGTATACAAGTGCAGCTCCTGTATCCTTGATTTTTAAAAACATTGATTCCCTTATTTCCCTATACCAAGGTGGCAATTTTGACCCATTTGCTTATGAACGGGTCTATTTGGGTTATGTTTTATCTCTTAACTGCATTGACCAAAAAATTAGCTAAAAAAGTAATGGGTCAAAAGCCCAGAGTAGTTTAATCTTTAAAATCCTTTTAAGTTGCTTTATTAAAAAATGTATATTGTTGTAAAAATGTACTTTTTGTTATCACATTTAATGCTTTAAACACTTATACTTTTTTAAAAACAGGCAGAAACAGTGTTTATTGGTCAGCTTGAGTGTGTGACCCAGCCCATTTCTCCCCACATAAAAGTTACCCGTTTTTACCTACTACCCCACCTGCTCACTGCTTATCCTGTCCATTTTATGACCTCTATGAAGTATCATCATTGTGTTTCCATTATTCATCACTTTTGTTTCACTTGATATTTTTTGTCAGCCGACACCACATCAGCAAGGTCGTTCGAGACGGTCAGCTTACGCCCCTGCAGATGAAGGAGAAGGTACTTTCTACTCTCGTTGCTCCCAAAACCAAGAACATTCAACATGTAGTTTTCCGTAAGAATACAAATGTAAAACTTTTGTGACAGTTGGAGTTTGATGTGGCAAAATGGGCGGGTTTGGGTAATGGGTCAAAACGGTTTGGCCTGCAAATAACTCTTTTCTAATATGTTAACTTTCGATAAATAATAAATGTGTTAAATAAGAGCGTTAAACTATATTATAATAATTATTATATGTCTTTTGAATAAAGCGGTTTAGATGGTTGTATGCTTCCAAAATACATATTGGGTGACTTTTGAGTTTTGACCCATCCAACCCATTTAACCAATTTCCTTGTTATCTTAGTTTTATTTTATTTTACCCGTTTTACCAGTTTTCTTGTTACCGTAGTCTTTTTTGATTTTACCCATTTGACCAGTTTCCTTGTTATTGCAATATTTTTTATAACTAATTTTACCCATTTGACAAGTTTCTTTCTTATCACACTTTTTTATTCATCTGACTCGTTGTAGATAAACATAACCCAACTCAGCCCATCCATAATGGCATAACCATAAGTATGTGGGTTGAAATTGCCACTCTTCGTTACAGTCAACAACAGATTCAATGTTATGTTATCTCATTGCTGTCCTAAATTATTGTCATAATAGATGGTGGTAGCCCAAATCAAGCTGCTTCAGAGGATCACAGCTCCGAGTTAGAAATGACCAATGAGGAAAAATCTCATTGCGAAGAGCAGAAGCATGTCATTTAAGAGACCAGACCTTTGCTCAGGACTTGACTGGTATCAAATAACATAGCATGGATTTTGCACCTATTGTTTCAGAATCAAGAAACACATACATGTCTGATAATACTATACCATTCTTGTATCTTGAGAGTTTTACCATCTGCAGGATGTGGTGTGTGGTCTCTATATATGACATACAAAATAAGCTCGTTATGTTACTTGTTTACTTGTATTATGAAGAGCATGTGGTTGAGGGGAGAGCAAAAAATTGAAGGCAATCATTTCATGTTATCCTATTTGGTGTTATACAACGAAGTGGGTCAATATTTGTTCAAGTTACAAACTTAAGATTGATTATTGCACATCTACACATTATAATGAGTTCGTAACAGTATTAGTAAAATCACACCGCAAAAAATCCAGACACTGAACCACACTCAAACAACACTGAACCAAATTTTTACTCCAAACCATAACACTAATATTTAATACCTAAAAAAGTAAAATATTTCTCTATCACACACAAACATCACAATATGGTATTAGCCACACTGTGTGGATCACACCGGGTACCATGCTGGCCCGGAAGGCACGCTGGAAAGATTGGTCCGTTACCTCCACTCTAACTCGTTATCTGATGGGCGTGTGGTGAGAGTGTCATTCATGCTCTTCTGACTTTTTGAGAGCTTACGGTTTCATGTCTAATCTCTCTTTATAGAAGTTTATTTATCCATCTTTTAAATTCACAAATAAATAATGTGCTAAATACAAATTGCATCATTGATGGAACTGTCTAACTTACAAGCTTTTATGCATTTAACGTATTACTTTCAACGCATTCAATTCGATATGTTTGTAAATAATCTTTTATCTTAACCAATTATACATGTTAACAAAGTTATTAAACTTGTCTTAACCAGATAAAATTGATTAACTCAAAAGAAGTATTTAAAAAAAAGTAAATGTTAAACTCGTCATTTAATTATTAAAAAAAAAGAGTAAAGTGTTTTTAATGGTTCACACCTTCAGGATTTTTAAGAGGTTTCAAGTTCAAATCCTGCTAGGTACAATTTTTGAGGGTGACCAAAAAAGAGTTCGGAAACGATAAATAACCCCTTTCTGTCACATACATCAGAGTCAAAAACCTCTTTTTCTCGAATAACCCGAGCCGGGAAAACCTAATCCGTTTAAAAAAAAAGGGAGTCACTTTTAATCTTTGGTGGGCAAAGGAGAGGAGTGAGAGGTTTAGGCATGTTTGTTTTTGGTGTATCTTCATCCAATAAAGTCATCATCTCCAACCCCTTTTTCCATAATGATTTGAATATGATCAATTTGAAGCTGAATCTTTGTCCCCCTAACTTTACATCCACTTCAATCCAAAACATTGTGAAATCATCATGTACCAGCAACAGCAGCATGAGAAAGATATGCTGCTCATTATGTGGGAGAAGGCCATTTATAGCAATAATCTCCACCACAGCCTTTAATCTTATCCCACTTCACCCATCCAATGCTTCAGATTCCGATCAACATCCCATGGTACCTCTCCTACCTTACACTTCAAAGTATTCATTTACTGTTTATTTTTACTCAACTGGACTTCCAAGTTTTTTATTATGAATTCTGCTATTAACATCATATTTAAGTGGCCAAAGTTTCAAGTTAGTATCTAAGTTTTGGTGAACATTACCCAATATAATTATCCGCCTTTCTATGTTCCAAACTAATTGTCTGCATCTAAAATTGGGTAGATAGAAGTTTTTCGTATTGGGATAAACTTATATGCTTTTACCTCCCTCTTACATTGATTTCAATCACATGGTTACATGTTAAAAAAAAAAATTAAGATTGTGAGAGGGGAAGCATCTAGTTACATGCTGCTAGAAGCATATTAGTTATCCCCTTTTGTATTATTAGTATTACCAAACTCAAACCACCATTTTATAAATGGTAAAGGGTAAAAATTGTTATATTACTAAAAAGTAACCACGGACAATTATTTTGAGACGGATGGAGTATATGGTCGAGCTTGATTTATTAATGGAGATAATCCGGATAGCTATTTTTGAGTGTTGAAGCTCATAAGTTTAGCATTAAGCTTAAATCTTTCTATAGCATAGTTTTGAGCTTTGGATCAAGAGGTGTCGTTGAGCTATCAGCTCAAGCTGAACTCAGTTTGTTTGCAGTATTAGTTGAGTCAACTAGCCAGAACAAATTATCTACTGTTTAATCAGATGAGCAGGTTCTTAAAGAGTGTTTTTTTTATTGTTTATCTGCTTAAAAAAACAAGCAATAAACAAATAAATAACCAATACCAAACACCCCCATAATGTCCATAATTTAAAAGTTCACTTCTGAAGTTAAGTTGTCTCATTTTGGGGATTATGTAACATGCTGCATAATCTGCTAAAGATATATTGTCTTTCAAAAATTACAGTGCCATGATTTGTAGAGTTACCTGCCATATTCTTGTCTCCTTTATATTTTTCACTGTACTGAATAAAAACTTAAAAGGATCCCATTCTCTATGTAGGCTGTGCTAAACAGGGTTCACCCTCCAAGACCAGATTGGTATGAAGAGTTCTACGCTGCAGCCATGGATAGAACAATGAAATCTTACGAGGCCGAGGTTAGTAAACAAGTAATTTTTGTTTCTAAACCAAATATAGTAGTGGTATGGAAAAAAAATTCATTCTCTTTTACTCGTTTTTGTTTGTAGGTTTGTGTAAATGACACTGGTTATTTGATAAGATTGCAGGTTATAAGTCGCAGCTTTTTGCAAATTTGACAGGGAAGGCTGTAAAGGTATTGGAACTTGGGATAGGAACCGGTCCCAATCTCAAATACTACAGCAATGCAGCTTCTGGTCTAAGTGTAATTGGTGTAGATCCAAATAGAAAGATGGAGAAATATGCCCAAGCTGCAGCAGAAGCTTCTGGTTTGCCTCAAACAAGTTTCAAATTTATTCATGCTGTATGTTTTTCTTCATTACTACGTTCTGGATCATGAGATGAAAAAGGGAATCATATCTTAACAACATTTATGTTAATCCCAATTTTCAAACAACCATTTATGTTCAGTCAACTTTAATAGCATAAACCATTGATATTCAACTAGATATGAATTAGGTGACTTACTTCCTTAATGATTAGCAAAGTTTCATTAGCTTCATTGAACTCGTAAAACAGCTCATTATAAGATGGATAGTTAATGTAGGTTGCCGAAGCATTGCCTGTTAGTGATGCTTCCATGGATGCAGTGGTGGGTACGTTGGTGCTATGTTCTGTTAAGGATGTCGAGAAGACTCTTCAAGGTATGTAATTATCATCTCACATCAAGTTTCTTACTTATGTGTAGCTACATGATTGGTTAAAGTTTATTTGGAAGTTTAATACCAAGTTACCAACATCTTAAGGGAATGATTGATATTCACAATCATTATATTTGCAATCAGTAAAATGTGTCATCTTTATTGTGTGCAGAGATCAAAAGGGTGCTTAGACCGGGTGGCCTTTACATATTTGTGGAACATGTAGCTGCCAAAGGTACTAAACCAAAACTATATTAGACCACTCAATAAATAAAAATAGATTCGATGACTTGTATTCTCATTGCAAAGTAATCATATTATATGTTACACAATGTAACTATTACTTCACTTAATAAAAGTATCACAAAATTTGTTAACTTCAATATTTTGGTGTCATTATTGGAGCAGATGGTACGCTTCTTAAAGCTATACAGCGTGCTTTAGATCCATTGCAGCAGACGGTTGCTGATGGATGTCATCTTACGAGGGAAACAGGAGACAGTATTTCTGCAGCCGGGTTTTCAAGTGTTGACATGAGAACAACTTTCATTTCATCTGCATCACTAGTAAATCCTAATATTTATGGAATTGCTTATAAGTAAGAAAAATACTACCATCTACCATTCATGTATGTATACAATATGTGTCAAGCATAATGTTACTGTAATATTATTATTTGATTTCACTTTTTGTTAGTGCGTGCCTCTTTTATGCGAGTTATGGTCACACCAACTGCCACGGTGGGTAACATGCTCATGGTGGGCACCGTCCCCGGCGTCCCATCCACGCACTCTGCTGAGACAAAACCAAGACCGACAATGAAGAATTGAAGATTAATGCATCATTGCAATGCGTGGTATAGACATTTGGGGACATTTGATACACCACATAGCAAAAACTGGAAAGACTATGTGTTCGAATGGTTGTACGCATTGAGAAACACATTAAGATGTCTCCTATTCTTGCATTTCCTTTGCCAAAAACGAAATCAATAGTACACATCTGGTGTAAAGTGTTGAGACGTGTGACAATTATTGTTGCTAAACAATATAATTTAGGGATGGAGGCCACCCAACTGTTTTACTTTTTAGATTGAGATCGATCATTTATAAAAGTTTTTCATGTAGGTTGTCCAAATATTGTACTATTTGGCATTTCATCGTTTTAGAGAAATTTTTTTTTGCAAGTTTTTGATTAGAATTGGCAGAAATAAAAACAAATGCATATCTGGACTGTCTGTATAAATTTTTTTAATAAATGAGTGGTCTTAATATTCTAGTGTCGATAACATACATATATAAGAAGCTGAATTATGCAAAATGAATACAAATAAAATAAATTGTTGACTTCGTTTTAATTTGAAAAAGTAAAGATTCTTGGAAAAAAAAGGTTTGGTTTGGTTTGGTTAGGTTAGGTTATACATCAAGAGCCAGAGCCGTCTTGACCTTAAGACCAATGTAGCTACTGCTATGTTGTTTTATTAAAAAAATCGTATTGCTATGTTGTTGAGTTTTTTCTTTTATAAAGATAGGAGAATGTAAATATATTCTATTTAGAATTCTTTCTTTCCACTTTTCATTTGGGATTAATGGGAAGCCAGAAAATTATACTCCTTTTCCATCTATTTCTCTACTTTTATTTTTATTTTTCTTTAAATAAAAACTCAAGAATATAACGCTTTCAAATTTCAAGTTTAAGATATTGATTCAACGTATATAAAGATAAATATCATTTGAAATTCTTTGAGGTTTGATTCCAAACATTGTCTACTGTTATAGACCTTGCATATAATTTAATTTTATATTCACATATGCATTTATAATTTAATTTAATGTATTGAAAATTACTAAGTTGGATAATTTGATTTTATTTTTTGAACAAAATTCAATATTTTGATTAAAGAATATTTTATTGAGGGGTTTGTATGAGAGAAAGTTAATTTGTTTACAAAATGTTTTATTACATGAGAGAAACTTATGTAGAAAAATAAAAGTTTAATTTTGAACTGAAAAAACCTTTTTTTTGTTTTTGTAAGGCCTTAATAATTATTTTGCTTAAGCCATGAGGCCTCAAAAAGTCTTAAAGACTGCCCTGTAAGGCCGTTCCCTATGCATGTGTCGTGGGTAGGTCATCGTACTCATCGTTCAAGATGGGATAGGCATGGTCTCGTCGTCAAAGGTCGTCATCTTTGCTCGTCTATTTTTGGAAACGGTTGGATGGGGGTGTGGGGCCACTAGTACGAGTCTTATGAGTCTTTGTGTAAATTATATAATATATTTTGGAAAGTTGTTTTTGTCAGTAGCACTATTATGAGTCTTTTTGTGGGGCCACTTGTATTTTCCTTTCTTTTTTTATTATTTAATTTTATATTTTAAATAATTAAAAATAATTATTAAAAAAAATTGAAGGATGAGATGAGGATGAGGGTAGGATAGGGAGAAGGGTGTTCTTAGGTATGTCTTGGAGAGAGAAAGCCGATGTGGCAGTAAGGATGAGGGGATGCCGGTGTCAGGATAGGAAGAGGCCTAAAAGGCCATGATTGAGACGCATATCAGAAATGTATACATGAATGTTTATATATTTTTTTTAAAGGACAATTACTTTTATTGTATAAGACTTTTGTTTTTCCCGTATGTTTTGGGTTCAACTATTTGGATTGACAAGTCTGTGAGTTTTTTTCTTGAATACCAATAACAACTCATGAACCTTTAGCGGGCCGAAGTGTTGTGCTGGACTGGACATTATATGGTCCGGTGTTCCTTGAAAATCGACTGTTAAAGAAAATAAGACTTTAATGCATACTAAAACTTTTGTTTAGGTTAACCTGGATATCCAACCCCATTTGCGAGCCAACTTATCCCAGGACGACCAATCGCTTTGCGAGTAGCCGAAGTCATTGCCGGTGAATCTTTGTGGCTACAAGGGGGTATATTTTTTGGTTATGTCTAATTAACTCAAACCATTATAAAAGATATATAAGAGTAAAATGCCCTTACATACCGGCCATGTGAGATAGTTACCTGACCTTATCTAACAAACATTTATTTTTGAACCATCAATGCAAATAGTTTGACTATCAACGCAGTTTTTTTAAGAAATTCGACCAAACCACATGGGCCATTGGTATAATTTACTCTACTTTGTATTACACTACTAATACGGTAATACCAACACAAAACCGTAAAACTTATTTATTTTTTTTATTTGATTTTGATGATATGCATTGTTTGATTTGTATAATTGTAGATTACTTAGGAGTAGATCGGTGTTCGGAGTCGGCATGCCACACGAGATGTTTGACGTTTAAAAACAGTATATAAATTATAGACTATTTTTGATATTTTTTCAATTTTTCAACATTTTTCAACATTTATGTATAGTTTGTATCTCTAGATCATGTACTTTTGAACATCAGCTTTCTGCTGGTGTTTTGTTTATATATAGTAATATACTTCTTTGCCGTTCAAAAAAAAAAATTATAATTTGGGAAAAGAAAACAATAAATAGGAATCATGAAATACAAAAGTAACGATTTTTTCCATTTGATTCTAGTAGAAATTAAGTGTATTTTATCTATACTATCTATATCTATACTACTATATAAAACATCAACATTTTTTTTTTTAAATTACAACTTTGAACTACCTAAAATATCACTCTCCTTTATTTATTAATTCAAAATCTCTAGTTGATATACCTATAATACCCTTAATGAAATTAATTTATAATATTTACCCCTTAACTCTTAAGATAACTATACTATCCATTTTTACATAAATAACCTTTACATTAATAGCCTAAACTACTCGCCGCCGTCATTACCACCACCAGTCACCGCCACCACCACACCGCCGTTACCGCCGCCGCCGCCGCCACCATCACCGTCGCATCGTGCGGGTATTTGTCTAGTTAAACAGAATACAACAACCACCAATGAATTAAATGTAATAGAAAAAAACAAAAAAGAAAGCAACAAGAAAGTTGGGAAAAGAAAAAGGTAGTAGAAAAAAACAAAAAAGAAAGAAAGAAAGAAAGAAAAAGCATGGATGAATGAATGAATGGCGCACTCTCCGTTTTATTAGGGTTTTGTTTTTCTCCGAATAACACTCCCACCATCATCATCATTTCCATCTCCTCCAAACCCCATCATCAGTAAGTACACACACACCCACTTTCTGTACGTGTACATAATACTATGTTTTTAATTAAGGGAATACTATATAAGTCAAAGTTGACTCTTTGGTTTGACCTGTTCCTTCCATCCTTGATATATTTATTTTATTTATATATATATATATATTTTTATTATTATGTGTTGCTAATGTAGTTAGTAGAATAATTATGCCATATATGAGCTCATAGTTTTACATGCCTCAATAATTATTCTGAAACCTAACGCCTCCATACATTTCCATGTTTTTAGGGCTTGCACCCTCAAGTTTCTAGCTTTTTTTTCTTTTCTTTTCTTCAAGTAGAGGTTGATTTTTGTGTTGTTAGTTTTGGGTATTTTTTTGGCATTCCGACTTTAGATATGTTATTATTTATATGTAGCTGCTCTTGTATTAATCAAGTTTAATTGTATTTTGTCTAGTTGAAAAATAATAATTTACTCTGGGTTACAAAACATAGCTAAGACGGGGTCTCTCTGTTGTGTGGCCGCTAGGCCACATGGGTCCAATGCGGTTAGCCAAGACTGGTCCATGGGTCCACATGAGCCTTATTGGAGAACCAACACCAGCTTCTCACCCCCTCCACCAACATGGGATTTTCGCTTTCAAAGTGAGGGACAATCTTTCGGTTCTCAAGAGGGAAGTCATTTATATGGTTCTTCAATGTCCACCGATAGTAGAGGAAGTAGGAGTTGGTTAAGAGGGAACTATTTACCTAATCATCGGCACTCTGTTTCTGACGGAGCTGGGCTGTTTTTTAGTAGTCCCTCCGATTTATCTCCAGCCCAGCAATGGACTCCTCCTACTATTCAAGAAATCAGGCCTGATGAATATGCTACTTCTTCAAAAAGAGGTACTATTCATATATCCAATTAAGATTTGTTATGATGCTTGCTATATTTATGTTACTTCATGGTATGTTTTTAATGGTGTGTTGGTGCTGTCTTAAATTTGGCGACACGCTGATACCAGTTGTCGTGTTTTAAGCGAGTTGTAGAACGCAGGATATAGTAAGTTAACCTGATTACTGCAACTGTCGGCATTTGTAGTTTTACTATGATCTGCTTCCTTCCAATTTAGACTGTTTCGACCTATTTAGTTAAATGGGTGGGTTATGTTTTACCTCCAGTGGTTAAATTTTAAAACCTATCTAAATGGGTGAAATAGGTCGGAAGTTGCCTCAAGTGTATTCAAATGCTTACAACCTCCTACACTACTATTTAAAAATTTCAATTTGTTATTTGAATGGTATAGTGCAGTTTTCGTTAATTATATTTAATACATTCACAATCTATGAAGCTCTAAAAAATGGACAATAGGTGTTAACCATGTCCATCACTCCATCTTGCTACCCATGCTTTATATGGTTTTGACAATAGTTTCTTGAACCTTTCACAATGTGGACAGTAGACCTTTTGTTTTTTGTTAGTCTTAAGCATTTTATTCATGTTTTTCTCTAGATGAACGTATGTATATATTTTGACTCTGGATTTTATATTATGTTCGTATACTTTTACTATATATAGATCATTTGTTAATTATAAAGTGGTTTTAACTTTCAAGTGACTATTCAAGTATTAGTTTGGATTATCGGTTAAGGATATTAAAGAAAGAGAGTTTACAATAGAAATAACTTTTTTGATGGCATTTCTTGAAGTCCCGAAGATGTCTTTTCAAATCAACAGATACAATGCGATCTAAAATTGAGCCACCAATGTTTGGGGGAGCTCATCTAATATACTGATTCTCTTATGTATTTTTATTGATTGAATCAGTTTTGTGTAATTATTTAAGTAGGAGTTTGTGGAACTTTAGGGGAGGTATATAAGAGCACGGGGAGTGGGTGTAATCCCCCAGTGGGTTGTTCGATGTGGCAAGATAGGGGCTGTGGAAACACCACTTCAACCCTTCTCACCCCGCCAAAGCTTCCTCTTTTGGGGGAGGTTCTCCAGTAAA
This sequence comes from Asclepias incarnata, assembly GCA_025447715.1. Taxonomy (NCBI): domain Eukaryota; kingdom Viridiplantae; phylum Streptophyta; class Magnoliopsida; order Gentianales; family Apocynaceae; genus Asclepias; species Asclepias incarnata. The sequence continues at coordinate 15,510 of JAOEHQ010046869.1, forward strand.
CACTGTTTCCCTTTGCTCCCTTTTTGACCCCTTTTCAACCATTTTCGACAAATATTGTGTATTTTTCGTTGGGTGAGTGGAAAGGTGACCATTGTCAGTTTAGAAAGATTGGAGAAAAGATGGGGAAGGGGAATTGATGTGGCAGAAAGATGGGGGAGTGGAAATAAGACCACTCCCTATGATCTTATGTCGCCTTGCTCCCACCGCCCCAAATAACTTGTAATGTTTGACTTCACACCAATACTAATTCGAGACTTCCACTAATAATCAACCATCTGAAGTTCTGAACTATCATTAAATTAAACTGAACTATAATGTTTCACTTTTGCTCTGCACTTAAGTGCTTATTAAGATTTGAGAGAAGGCTCATGATATGGGAAAATTAAGAGAACATAAGTTTGTCATAAATTTGGATGATAGATCAGTGAAGCTCTCAGTAGTCATCTGTTCATGAGATGTAATCTCTGTTACCTATGCTTATATATTTTGCTTTGCAATTCTTTTCTGCAGTTTTGGGACCGCAATCCTTTTCACCAACTTCTGAGGTATTGTATTTTTTATATCTTGTGACTTATTTTTTGCTTTTTATTGATCAGTAAACCATAGAGGTGGCATTTTTGATCACTTTTATATGAATGGATTGATATGGGTTATGTTCAAACTAGTGGAAAAAAGATCAACTTAATGGAAATGGGTCAAATGAGCCCAAAGATTAGTTTAAAGCATAAACCTCCTATATTATTTTGTTCAAAAACATTAATCCTATTACTGAAATAATATAGCTTTTGTAATCATATTGACACTAATCGAATTTTGTTGGAAATCGGGTCAACCCATCATACCAAAGATGCTAGTTTTGACCCGTTACCTAACTTGGCCGACCCCAAAATTTTCCATTCTAGTATGCAGCCAACTACCAATCAAACTTTCTGATGAGGCAACTTTTTTTGTAGGGACTTTCTGCTCCACATGATGGCAGAGCTTCCATTTCTTCTAATTCTGACAGTAGCGATTACGACCCAACAACAAAATCACAGTCTTCCCACCATAATTATACTGCTCGTGGTTGCTTCATGTCCAAAGCTGTTCACCCTTTGGCCTTTCCAACTGAAACAAACACCCCCAGACTTGACGATCCCAACAACACCCTTCCTTGTGATTTTGACTTTTCAGATGTTTCCGGACCAATGGAACCCGATACCCTCAACAGATCCAATGGTCACAAATGCAACCTCTGTGAGCGGTTTCTTTCCCAAAGATCGCCATGGAGTTCTCGCCAGATAATCAGAAGCCGAGATATGCCAGTCACAGGAGTTCTTTCATGCCGCCATGTCTTCCATGCTGAATGTTTGGACCAAACAACACCAAAAACACACAAAGGAGACCCTCCGTGTCCCATATGTGCTAAATCTGAAGCTAAAAACTCTCCTGAACAACGGGTTGTGTCAAAATTGAAAAATGGGTTCCCACGGGTCAGACCGTTTCGGGAAGAGGGACCATCTAGAACATGGGGATGTGCACAGGCGGGAAATTGTGTTGAAGGGGCATTGACTGCACCATCACGTAATGCTATGTTGCTACTTAACAGAAACCGGATTAAAAAGAGTCTTTCTCTGAAGAAAAGTGGCTCGTGTTCACCTCAATCGGGTGGTGGTGATGGGGTCGGGTCTTCAAAGTCAGCTTCAAGCTCAAGAAAGAAATCATGAAGTGGTAAGTTGTGTGTATATAACTGTAACCACAAAATTAGTTGTGTGGAAACTGGTGGTTTTGATTATTAACTTATAGTAAGAGCGCCCCAAATTGATCTCATTGGGTGGCAATTTTCCTGATTTTGTAATGTTATGTAAAATATTCATATCTAATTGCCAACTTTTGGAAGTCTAGTCCCTTTAGGTTATGTTATGCATGGGCGAGATTTAGAAAAATGGTACAGTAATAATTTTCTTCTTAGAAATCAGTTAATTTACTATGTTTTCTATATTCATCGTTGAAAGCCAGGGCCCAGGGGCATGACCACCTCTTCTGTCACTGGTTGTAATACATGATCATACTCGTGTAGTCGTATCTAAGTTTGTTCCTACCAAGCTACGAGTCAATTTTCTCTTTTTTGTCTTTTGTTTCCATGGGTCGGTTTTTACATGAACCCGTCAATGAATCCCAACATCTGCATTATGTTGACTTGGTAAACAGACTAGGAGAGTAAGTTGTCAAACCACCGAGATGCACTATGCTTTTCTGCTCGACGATCGGTCATACATGCAACAATGGCTGATGACTAGTCAAACTTGTCAAGTTACCAGACCTAATATTGTCATTTTTGTCATGTCTCAAAAAATTGTTGATCATTCGATATGTTCATTCCAATGCTCGCTGGCCGTCAGTCTGATTTGACACATTATATTTTTTAACTTCAATCTTAATTGTGGTACAAAATGTAATCAATATTTTTTAACAAGGACACAATATATATTTTCTTTAGAGGATTCAGTCATTTAAAGGGATTAAAAGTAACAACTTTTAGAAGTAAAAGGACTAAACATTACAATCTCATTAAAAAAAGACGGTTTATAAATGTACTAAACTACAAGGCTTTTGAGACGGTTAAAACTGGCGATTAACCGCCATTACAAAATTCAAATTTACAGTTACTACAACGATTTTCATAAAACCATATACACCAAACCCAAACCCAAAATTCAGACCACTTTCCAAACACACACACAAAAATGGAACCACCATATGAAGCCAACGTCAGGATCTACACTCCCTCCCCACAAGCCAGCTTCAACCAAATCCCACAACCACCCCCTTTGCCAACACCAGACTCACTCACTCCTGGTGCCCGAAGAAGGCGGGCCGTGGCAAACGGGGTCCAAAAAACACTCTCCAAGACTTCAATGCTCGTAAACTTCCTCCCAACCGGAACCCTTCTCACATTCGAGATGGTGCTTCCCTCAGTTTATGGAAAAGGCGAATGCACTACCGTCACAACCCTCATGATCAATGTCCTCCTGGCAATTTGCACTACTTCTTGTTTTTTCTTTCATTTTACTGATAGTTTTCGTGCGGCTGATGGAAAGACTTATTATGGGTTTGTGACCCCTTGGGGGTTAAAAGTGTTTAAAACAGTTTCAGGAATGGAAGTGCCTAAAGATGAAAGGTATAAACTTGGGTTTAGTGATTTTGTTCATGCAATGATGTCGTCGATGGTTTTCTTAGCAATTGCGTTTTCTGATCATCGGGTTACTAATTGTTTGTTTCCGGGACATGCTAAAGAAATGGATGAAGTTATGCAAAGTTTTCCTTTGATGGTTGGGATTGTATGTAGTGGTTTGTTTTTGGTGTTTCCTAATACCCGATATGGGATTGGATGTTTGTCTGCTTAGATTCGTGTTTCTTTTCTTTATTAACATGATTTCGTGTCAAAACTATATGTAGTTTGATGATGATTGTAATAAATCAGAATAATATATAAAATCTACTATTCAAATGCTAAATCAGATACGATGCAATCTTGGTGCTGCATTCAACAAAGAAATTAGGAGGAGTACTAAGTTTACCATTAAAATTATGGCTACAGTCACTAATATAGAAATGAAAAACTCTGAACGAATTGCAAATACAATGAGAATATTAGGCTCGACTAGTTAATGATGAACCGCGCTTATTATGATGTTTGCTACCGCAGAGTAAGTACCTAAAATTGCAACAAAAGTTCCAATTAACATGATCACCAGAATCACCATCAACTCAGGGGTGAACTTCTTGAATCCTATCAAGATCTTCCAATAACACAAACATGGAATCAATATCGACAGAGAAATACCCAAGAATGCACCAATAAACGCCATCACATAGCCAAAATATGGTACCACCAATGCCACAAAGAGAGTGGCAATCACCAGACATATTCGAATGACCCAACTCATTATCTTGCTTTCAAGAAAAGCAAAAGTTTCTTCTACAGATGTTACGATTGGCGCAATGATTAATGCATATTTGGCTATGGGATTGACCAATGTTGTGTAGATTGCTATCTGTGAGGTTATTTTTTCTGTGGGAAGATTTAATGTCACTTGTGATGTCAAGCGTTCCCCAAACATCAAATAACCAAATATCGCCATTGTTCCATAGCTAATAGTGGTCAGAGTAAAGCAAACAATTAGAACCTGCAGTAAGTTAGATATAAATCAAAAGAGTTTGATCGATCGATCAGTTTCATAAGCTGTACCAACTAAATTACTGATTTATAAGGGAGGTAGCTAGTTCACTTTGACTTACATAAGGGAATTGGGACTTCCTTTTCATGGAATTGTAGAGTGTTGGAAAAACAGTATGACCACAGTAACAAAAAGCAAACATACTTATAGAAGTTGGCAACCCACTCCAATTCCAGAGTTCCCCTCTTTCATGGAATCCAATTCCATCAAAAGCACCACCACAGAACACGGCCAACACAAGAACCACAGATGAAACGACCCCAAAAGCAGAAACATATGCCAAAACTCCCAAATTTTTTAACAAAGTTGTAGGAAGTACCATAAGAGCAGTCAGCAAAACAAATCCTTTTTGGCCTCCAATTTTCTTTCCAAAAATGTTAACGTCCTCCTTCGGAAATAGCTTGGATAAAAGATTACCTTCCATGATTAGAAACTCAACTGCAGCCAAGAAAAGCTCAAGGTACATAAACATCATAATGATTACCCTCCCTTTTCTCCCAAATGCCAGTTGGCCGATATCCGGGTAGGACTTGATTCTTGCATCCGAATCCATGCATCTACGAAGAAGTATACCTGTGTAAAAACATAAAAGAGCTATCGATAATAGTAATAGCAGGCATAACCAACCACCTTTTGAAAGCGCATATGGGACCGACAGAATCCCCACACCTGATGAAACACACCAACAAGCTAGTTACATTACAAGAGAGCATATATATATATTTGTCGGGAAATATATATTATCGAGTTCATGCATGCATAGAGTAAACGGGCTTGGATTATTCTCCAAGCATCATATCTTTTATTATTATTGCCTTCCTTAAGCTTTGTCGCCGGTCATGGTGCCGACTAGAATTTTTTTTTTTTTTTTTTTTAGGGTTTGTTTTGTATGGGATTGTGTGATTGCTTTGATACCATAATAATTTTATTATGATTGAGATACATCCCTTTATTATGATTGAGATACATCTTACAAAAGGAGCCTACCTCTATAAATAAGCCAGAGGCATACAACTAAAAAGGAATGATTGAATAATTGACAAAAATTAAGGAAGGCAATAATAATAAAAGATATGATGCTTGGAGAATAATCCAAGCCCGTTTATAAAGTATATTATAAATCTTGCAAATTAATTTATATGATAACTTTTACCAGATAAAGTATTGACTGCATTGAAGCAAGTTCTTAAGAAGGTGGTGCCTTTGGTTGATGGTTCATGTGATATTGGTACCTGGTTTTGGCTCTCCATTCTCTCCATAGTTTCGTCGACCATATTCAATTCGCTTGGATTGCACTGGGCATAAATATATAGACAGTGAAATTAACAGCAACGATAAATGGCAAATATTAGCCAGCTTGTAAAGTAAATTAAAGGCAAAACATTTTTTTTTTAACTGTCTGAATTATTCACGAACGTCGGGAGGTTTAGCATACGTTATCTTAACTAGATTCGTGTTAGAAAGTCCCCTCGACGAGCAGATCCTCATTTAAACCATGAGGAAGAAAACCCTACCTTACCGACTCGAACCTGGGACATTGGAGAGCAAACCAGTAGCCAACCCACCTAAATGAGTTTTGTTTAAAAGGCAATTAGTTATAGCAAATCAATTTTAATATTATAGCATTCAATTTTGTAATTAATACCTTAGATAATATAAATAATGTTTTAATCATATATTTTTATATGAAAGATTTCAATTAATACAAGTTATTTAAAAGATTGCCTTTTCGGGTCCAAGATCAAAAACAATCAACCTCATCATTCTCACCGCGTGCTGGACAATCTGGAAGGCTAGAAACGAATGTGTCTTCTCAAGCAAGAGACCAAACCCGAGATGGATCATCGAAGAAATAAAGAACTTGTCATTCCTATGGATATCATCAAGAGCTAAGTCAAACGGTCTAGATTGAACAAAATGGTGCTCTTCCCCTTTTTAATTACTTTGGTATTGTATTGTCCTCAATTTTTGTTTGTACTTCGTAGCTCGTTGCTAGTTTTTTAAATAAAATTGTCATTCAAAAAAAAAAAATTAAAAGGGAAATTTGCCTGTATTAATTAAATGCAAAATTTAAGTATATTAAATGAAATCTTTTATTTAATAAAAAAAGGCTGGGTTTATTTAAGAGAAAGGTATATTATTTAATGCATATGATTTTTTCTTATCCACAATTCTAACACTTTTTATTAACAAAACCCTATATAAACTATATATAAAAATTGAGTTATAATATTCAATTTTGTACTTCTAAATTGAACCCTATTTTCAGTGAATTGTCATTTCCAATATAGTCTACACCTTCATTGTAACATCCCGAACTTTTTACTTATATCGTTAGCTTTGACCGTTAGTCAAAGTCAAGTCTCCGTTAGTAGCTTATTTAATGAGTAGATTTTATTGTGATTATGTGTTATGTGGTTTTAT